>VRYO01002734.1:2303744-2318259 GCA_009812075.1 Sialia sialis | reverse complement strand
TGGTTTGGACGGGGCTTGGAGAAACCTGGGATAGTGGAAGGTGTCCCTGCCCATGGCAGGGGGTTGGAACTGGATGACCTTCAAGGTCTTTTCCAACTCAAACTATTCTGAGCTTCTATAATACTAAAAAATCTGAATTTTATAAGATTCACACTTATGGAGAACAATGGGGGGTTGTAGACTCTTCTTGCAGGATGTATAATTTTTGTTAAAACAACCCAAATTGTTTATCTGTGTATTTTGGAAGCACTGGTTTCCCTAATTATGGGAAGCAGCCAATTGCTAACCCTACCTCCTCTGGGATCCTTTCAGATTATGTTCATTAAAATCTTTTTAAATCCCTACAATGGAAAGTGCTTATCAATGTAGAAAACATGATAATAAATAGCACCCTGTTCTTCTGCACTAACAAGCAACTCCAGTTAAGCAAGAAGGCAAAATAGCCATAAATATTCTGAAATCAGAACCTGCTGTTGCTGATCACACCAATTCACTTGGTAATCAAATCCAGGAATTCCATATGCAACAGAAAAAATTTCTATGTAAAATCTTAACTTTATGTTAATTTTTGTATATATTTCTCCTCAGGTTCTCCACAAATGTGAGTGCTGAGTGAGGAGGTAATTCCTGAGGGATCACTGTTTGAAACAAGCTCATTTACTCAGCAAAATAAAACGGAATTCCAAAATAAAATGGCATTTTGTTAACAGCAAAACAATATTCACATTATTCCTTTGGACCAACAATATCCCTGTGATTTTACAATTCAGCAGGACACATCCCATCTCACTGCACAAGGGGTGGGATGGCTAAGTGGTGTAATGAGTGAGTGCTAATTAGAAATAAGATCATGCTGCAGTTTCATATTCAATTCCCATTATCTCCCAACTACTTTATCCTCATTTTCAGTACTGGAGTGAACACCAAGAGCAGGTATCTGATGTGTCCCTTATTGCAAAGCCTTGCCATTACTTTTCTACCTCTTTTCTTTGGAACCCATGGTAGTCTTCCTCTCTGGCTGGAAGACCTCACCTTGAACATCAAGTGTTGCCATCACTTTAATGCCTTCAGCTTCACAAGAATAGATGCCAGTGTCTTCTGGGACCGTGGGGTTAATTTTTAGCATGCTCACATTCCAGTCCTGCTCGATAATCACTCGCTGCCCATCTGCATGTATTTCCTGATCATTTTTCTTCCAGATGGCGTGCACTGGCCTAGAATATTGGCATATGAACTCTGCTGGGCCATCTTCATCAACTGTCATGTCCTGCATGGGACTGACCACTTCAATGGTGGGATCTGTTAACCAACACGTCAGGAAGGACATGCATTAGTGGATCCCCATGGAAATCACCCCCTTGGAGGGTTTTTGGCAAGCACAGAGCCCGTGGGGAGCAAGCAGAGTGGCAGGGCAAGCAGGGGGTGGCTGGGCACGCTGGGGATTAGCAGTTTAGTCCGTGCCTGTGTCAGCATCAAGCAGGATGGAAGCCAGACTGGTGCATTAGATCATGGCCATTACACTGGGAAATGGGCCACCAGGAATTCAGGCTTGTGCTGGAACAGTCCTGAGCTTGGACTGCTGGTTTAGTGTTTCTGAGATATTCCAGGCTGGGAAGCACTGGATGTGAAACACTTCTGCTTCCTGAATGTGGGGAACAGGGACTGCAGTGAGGGGTTCCCTGCAACTCTCAACCTCACACAGCAATGGGAAAAACACCACAAACTCTACTGGAGGCTCCTTGTGTGACTAAAACACAGCTACTCATCAGAAAGAAACACAGTCCTCAAATGGTGACACTCATTCCTGTCCTGGGATGCTCTTGGCTGTCAGAAATCATGTGAGGAGCAAATACCCAGGATAACTGTGACAAAAAAGGGGCCAGATGAATATTGTTTTGACAATTTGTGTGTTCCTCTGCAGCAGACACATTGTTTGGAGAAAACAAATAGGATTTCATTTTCAGTATTTTATCTAGAGGTCACTGAGAGATCATAAACCACTGACATCTCAGACAGAGCCCATAAAATGCTGAGAGCAGCTGGATGTGCAGCTCCTTTGAAGAAGATCCATGAGGCTGCTTTTAAGCACTTTTAAAACACCAGATCTGCTTCTTGTGAGGTGGCTGTAAGGCACAATAGATATATCTGACCTAAAATACCATGAGCTTCCAAAGAAGCCAAGAGTCCCTGCTGAGATGTCAGACTGGACCATCCATCCACAATGCAATGTGCAGGTCAAAAGGAAAAATATCAATGCAGTCTGAAAATGGACATTTCTCTGAAACATCAAAAAAGTGATAGCGCTACAAAGGGACATAAAAAGATGACAGAGAAAGCTGAGATATCCTCAGGAGCTGGACACGAGGATCCTTGAGGAGCCCTTCCAGATCAGGACATCCTGTGGTTCTGTGATGTCCTCATTCTTCAAATAGCTGCTCTGCTCACAAGCCAGCTGCAATAACCCACACAGGATCTGTCTGGAACGCTCCTCCTGAAACTGCTGCAGCAGGTTGAGGGTTTGGGATGCTCCTGGCAGACCTTGGGCAGCAAAGAGAGCTTTGCCAACATCATTTGGAAACTTGCTGCAAGGCTTGATCCCACTCACGGAGGTTCCTTCTGCCATTCCAAGTGTCTGCCACGTGTGTTTGTGGGGAGCAGGCCTCCAAGGAAGAGCTTGGAGATGTTTTGCTGACTGAAGAAACCAGCAGGTGTCTGTGCAGCTGGGGAGCATGACCCCATCTCCTTCCATAAGATGCAGAAATGTGTTTCTCACAGCAAATACAACCTGTGGTACTGCAGAAGGTCCTGTTGGCCAGGGCAAGGGCTTTGGTGGCCCTGTTCACCTGTGCAGGAGCTCTTTGGGACTTAGGAACCCCAGAACCTGCAATTCTCACCTGCCCAGAGGAGCTAGAAAACAGCAGCAGCTCCTTCACCCTTCTCCATTCTCCCCCCATCATCTGTGAACTACCACTCTGGGTCAGGGAATGAATGCAGTTCCAGCAGGGCAATGATTTTGTGAAGGGCAGCATGAAAATCTGAGGTCTCACTTGTTACAGAATAAATCCAATTGCCAACATGCCTCAAACCAGGAGAATTGAACATGGAACAAAGTCAACTTGCGCCTTGATGAACAGCAAGTCATGGATGGCTGGATAGACTGAAATATATTTCAATTACAGATTTATGGTTAAATCTCTGGACAAAATAAAGTGTAAAGAATTACCAATACAAGGATGGCTGGAATTTTACATGTGTTTCAGTTCCCTATGAAATCAAGTGCTACTGACCTCAGTGTAACTGGAGTTATCCTAATCCAGTTGTAAAATACTGCTGCTGTGACTCAGGTTTGAAATTCAGGAATCTTGGCTTCATGGGAGCACAAAATACCCACATACATGTGTGTACCTGCATGAACTGTGGGGTTGGACTGGATGTTCTCCAGAGATTTTTTCCAAAATCAATGACGTAGTGATTCCATGAAATGGAAATTTCTCAGGAGCCCTGTATATCACTGAGCAGAATTCCTAACACTGTATTTATTTTTAATTGATGTTTCAGGCCCACTGGAATTGTTTGCCTGGAGAGCTCAGAACCAGGTTCTGTCTCTGGAAATGGATGCAAACAGACACAGGACTCATAGAGTCTGTGCACTGTGCTGTCACTGCATCATTCCAGATCGTGAAGAAGTGATTTCACATTTTATCTTCGCAGAGAACCAAATCTTCTGAATTTACAAGGGACACATGATGCAGAGGAGACATCAATCACTAACTACAATTCCATATTGTGGATCATTCCTGTTATGGCCCAGTTATAGCACAGGAGTAGATTTGAATAAAAATCTTTTAACCCTTTATATCTCTGTATATATCCCTTTTCCAAGCAGGGAATAAGCCTTAATTTTGCTTGAAAGATAACAGATCTTCCCCATGGCTATAAAAGGACTGGGTGGGAAGGAGCTTGGTTTAACAAGTCTGGAGCTCAGTGTTATTTGCAGCTTTTGGCTACCCTTACCAAATGGGAAAAATATTTTTTTCAACAGACCAGAAAGATTTGCTAGTGCAGAGACGAGCTTTTTAAAATGGGGTGCATTTTGTACCTGTGTTACTGGGATGTCCCACACTCATTGGTTTTCAGGAACAGCCCAAAATCTTCTCCTGGCAACATACTGAGCTCAGCACCAGCATCCCAGCTGTGGAGCAGCACAGTGGTAATTTTGGGAATTACCACCTCTACAAGATTTTGTGGTATTATGAAAAAAAAGAAAAAAAGTTGAAGTGGAGATATAAAGTCAGGTGCTACCACAGATGTTTGTGTTCATCTCTTCTTTGAGGTCAGGTGAAAGCAGCAGCCCTGACCCTGCAGCCCTCCCTCACCTGCACCACTGCCAAAATCAGCGTGGTTGGACCCAGAGGAATCCTGGGGTGCCTTGCAGAGTGGGAGGGCTGCAGGGCACAGGAGAACCATGAAGGATTTAGTAAGGGTAGCCTGGAAGGCAGAAGCACCAGCACATGGAGCAGGTCCACAGGTGGCCACGTGTTTCTTGCTGGCAGGGAAATACCTTTGACTAATAATTTAGCTGTGGAGATAAGGGGCCCAGCTCTGAAGGTGACAGTGCCCGAGTCGTGGCACGCCACGTCATTGAGGGTGAGGGTGTGGATCCTGCCGTCCTGCTCAGAGATTTCCGTCACCAGGTTGTTGTGGAGGGGGGTCCCATCGAGCCACCACTGCACGTTCCTCACGCCTGGCTGCGAGAGCTCGCAGGTGAACGTGGCTGACTCGCCCACAAAGACGTCTGTGCTCCTCAAACCAGACACTATCACTGCTGCTTCCTCTGCGTGACAGAGCGAGAGAAGGTGCCAAAGGAAAACACAAACAAACGCGCACGACTCGCTCCCTGCAGGGCCAACCCAAGCCCAAGGGCAGCTCCAGCAGAGTTAAGCTTGAAGTGCTTGTCCAAGGGGAGAAAAAGGACTAAAATTTTCTTGTAGAGGGTTAGAAACTGCTTGTAGGAGCAGTGTGTGTGTCTCTGCAAACATTTCACTGGGAGGAAACTCCACTCCTTGCCCAGGTCATGCCTGGCTCTCCTGTGTGTTGGAAACATCTGCAGAAGTTGTATGAGGCAGAGAGGTACTTAAAGATTTAAATGTTCACCTGGGTGCTTTAAAGGAGTGATAAGATTATCAACAGTGATAGAAGCTGCAATCAGTTGTCACAGGAATTTCAGTATTTTTATGACCACTGCTCCAAGTTTTTCAGCAGTACCACCATCTGTTCTGAAACACGGTATGGTCAGTACTTGAAACTAGTTTAACTTAAAAAGATGGGTTGAACCCCAGCCTGGAGGAGAGTGTTTATATCTTCACTGGAATCAGGAAAGAAATGAATGGACTTTCAGCTGTTGGGGTCAGTTACTCTCAAAGATTTTGGAGTAAGAAAATCCATTTCCGCAACGAGTCACCACCTTACCTTGCACGTACACAGAGCCCGTGGTGATCTCGTATCCAGTGCTGCAGGTATAATCCCCACAGTCATCAGGCTCTACACCGTGGATGATCAGCTCAGCCACACTGCCCTTCAGCTTCAGCTCGTACTTGTCACTGGGCTCAATGACCACCCCTCCTTTCCTCCACTCCACGGGAGCGTCCGGCTTGGAGATCTCACAGCGCAAAACAGCCGTTCCCCCTTCTTCAGCCTCTACGTTTTTCAGCTCTTTGTTAAACAGCACTGGCAGTACTGCAGTGGAGAAGCAACTGCATCAGTGACAGCGCTCAGAGGGGAGCAACCTGCTTGTAGCTCCTCCAGCTGGGCTGTTCCCTGCTTTCTCAACCACAGTTTGCCTGCTGGCCACTCGTGGAATGAGCTGCTGATAGTGCAGAGATATCCAGTGCAGAGATATCCAGTGCTGCTCCACAAAGGGCTGCCAGAGGTCACAGGGTCTCTAAAAATCTTCACATGGCCATACTCAGTGTGAGGACATAGAGCACAGCACCACAATCACAACACTGGCTCAGAGCCCTTTAGGTTGGAAAAGACTTTTAAGATCGACCCAGCGCAGCCAAATCCACCCAAAATCACATCCCCAAGAGTCACATCTACACATCTTTTAAATATCTCCAGGGGTGGTGGCTCCACTGCTTCTCTGGGCAGTCCGTGCCAATGATTGGCCAGCCTTTCAGTGAAGAATCATTTATTAATAAATCCCCCTGGTACAACTTGAGGCCATTTCTTCTCATCCTGTTTCTTGTTACTTGTTAAAATAGACCAACCTTAACCTCACTACAGCCTCCTGTTGGTACCTGCATCTCCCCCAAGCCTCCTCTTCTCCAGGTTAAAAATCCCAGTTCCCTCAACTGGCACATGAGATTTTGGGTGTTTAATATCTGAAACCACATGCTCTGAGCAGGAGTTTGTTGTGGTGACTAAACCCACAATCTACAGGTGTGTTCTAATCTAAAAGACATAGAATTCTTAGCACAAAATAAATAAAACTGTAAAACTCCAAACCATAGAGTTGTTAATACCAAATTAATAAAACTGTAACATCCAAAACCATAGAATTCTTAACACAAAATGAATAAAACTGTAAAATCCCAAGCCATAGGATTCTTAAGACAAAATGAATAAAACTAAAATTCAAAACCATAGAATTCTTAGAACAATATGAATAAAACTGTAAAATCCCAAGCCATAGAATTCTTAATATGAAATAAAAGCATAAAATCCAAAAACACAGCCACTAAGAAAGGCAAAGAGCCACAACTCATGGGCTGCTCAGGCACTAAGAGATGCAAGGGATCAATTTAAAATGGACTTGTCCTTGGTATGGTGAAATACCCCAGTTTGATTTTACTGAGTGTCAATGACAACTCAATAAAATTTCCACGTGTGTGTGGTTCTTGGGGACAGGGTTTAGTGGTGGACTTGGCAGTGTTGTGTTAA
Source organism: Sialia sialis (assembly GCA_009812075.1). Taxonomy (NCBI): domain Eukaryota; kingdom Metazoa; phylum Chordata; class Aves; order Passeriformes; family Turdidae; genus Sialia; species Sialia sialis. The sequence goes on along the minus strand of VRYO01002734.1, from coordinate 2,311,317 downwards.
TGGTTGCACTCAGTGATGTCAGAGGTCTTTTTCAAACTAAACCAGAGAATGGTTTGGGGATTGGAAGGGATCTTAAAGATCCAGTTCCAACTGTTGTCTGGAAAGGCTGACCTGGAATGGAGACTAGATAGAGTAAAAGGAATAAAATAGGGATTAATTGAAAGGATTCACCTTGGGCAGTGCAGGAGCCAATCAAATCCAAATCAAATCCAAGATGGATCCCAGTGATGAATTTTACATTTTTATAAGTTTTGTTTCATTTACATATGGGGGTTAATTGTCCAACCACAACCCCAGGCTATGAAGTCTCAGCCCCCTGGCTTGCCCCCTTTCCCTCAACGTTGTTTCTGCTTTTTGAGTACTGGGTATCCTTGATTCTCTGGTTAGAGTGGAATTGCTTTGTCTAACTCCCCTGTGAAGAGAATTTACTATCACCTAATATGAAATTTCAGAATTACACGCTAAGCAGCAGAGATTCTGAAAAACATAAAAGCTAAAACCCAAGGCACCACAAGCCCCTGCCACGAGCGGGGAACCTTCTGCTAGACCAGGTCTCCCATCCAGCCTGGCCTGGGTGATTCCTGTCCTACCTTTGACCTGCAGCGTCGCCGTGGTCTGCTGATCCCCGGAGTCACAGGTGTACTCTCCAGCATCCTCAGCCTCAGCCCCGTAGATGAGGAGCTCAGCCCGTGTCCCCTCCTGGCGCATCTCATACTTGTCCCCGGGCTGCAGCCGCCTGTCCCCTTTGCGCCACTCCAGGCGCGCGTGGGGCCGCGTCAGCTCGCAGCGCAGCACGGCCGTGCGCCCTTCCTCCACCTCCTCGTTCTTCAGCCACTGTCTGAACAGCACAGGCAGGCCTGGACAGCCGGGGTGAGGCAAAGAGGGGGGAAAAAATAGTGAGTGAGGTGAAAATAGAGGAATGTTTTATTGTTAAAGGGGTGCAGAGAGATATTCATGAACAACTCTGGCTGGGTTTGCTTAAGGAGAGCTTACAGGGATGCCAAAGTTAAACCTACACAGAGGAGGAAAGGGAGTTAATCACCAAGAAAAAACTGATTTCTATGTCGGTGACATTTCTTTCCCCATATGCCAATAATAATTGGGATAAAGCAATAATAAAAATTCTTTTCACAAAGAATTCCCAGCTAAGTTCAGCAATTACTACTGAAGGCCAGATAACTCTCCATCCTTGAAATAAAAGTATGTAATGGGATAAAATAATTCAAAGAACATACAATTATATATAAAAGTATAAAATATACACACATGTGTGTATATCTATATCTATATCTATATCTATATCTATATCTATATCTATATCTGAATATATAGAGCGGATCAGAAAATTAGAATATATAGAATATATTAGAGTATAGAATACATAGACTGGCATAAGATAATAATATACAACATAGAATTTTAGGTATCTATATGTAACAACAATAATAACAATAGCAATAACAATAATAATAGTCTACATATAGTACTCTTAGTAATAATAATAATCATTATTATTATTACTAAGAGTACTATATGTAGACTATATTGGAATATTGGGATATATAAATCTGGGGTTACAATCCAAGGCTTCAGATCTTGCAGCCCAAGATCAATTACAGAATAATCACGGTTGGAAGGGACCTCTAGAAGACCCCATGGATAGAGATTTCTCCACTCCTCTGGATCTTCGTTCCAATGTCTGATGACCCCTTCATATTAAAAGTTGGGATTTTCCTAAACTGAATTTCTCTTACTGTAGCTTGCACTTGTTGCCTGTCTTCTCCTTACTGAGCTCTCCAAGAAACATCTGTCTCCCTTGTCTGTAGATCTCCACTAGGAAGCTACAGAGACCAACGAGGTCTCCCTTCCACTTTCTCTTCCCCAGTTATCAAACACAGCTGCCCTTGCCTCTGCTTATACTTAGACCCCAGTATGGTTTAAATTAGAAGGTACGAACATCTTTTTCCAAACCCTGCCACAGTCAGGGACAACTTCCATCCCAGGTTGCTCCAAACCTCAATGTCCAACCCAGCCTTGGACACTTCCAGGGATCCAGGGGCAGCCCCAGCTTCTCTGGGCAGCCTGTGCCAGGGCCTCACCATCCTCATTGTAAAAAATACCTTTCTCATACCTAATCTAAATTGTCCCTCTTTTGGCTAAAAGCATCATCCCTTATCCTATCATGACAGAGTTTCTCCATGTACTTCAGGTGCTCCAGCCCCCTGGCCATCTTGGTGGATTCTGCAGCACTTGCTCCGCTGATCAGCGTCTCCCTTGTAGTAGAGAGCTTTAAAAATCAACGTTCCAGTGCTGGGCACAGAGGAAGCCATACCTTTGACCTCCAGCCTGGCCGTGGTCTCTGCAGCAGCCGTGTGGCAGCTGTACTCGCCGGCGTCGGCGCGGTTCAGGTCGCGGATGAGCAGCGTGTGCACCCTCCCCTCCTGCTGGATGCTGCACTTGTGGCTGGGCTGGATCACGGACGAGCCCTTCTTCCACTCCACGGGGACATCAGGATTGGACACCTCGCAGGACAGGTGGGCAGTGCCACCCTCCTGCAGCTCCAGGTTCTGCAGAGGTTTCACAAAGGTGGCCGGGGCAGCTGTGGGGAGAGGGGACCAGCACTGCTGCAGCATCCTCACCCAGCATCACCCCCAGGGCACAGCTGGGTGGCTGTGGTTACATTCGGAACCGGATCGAAGAGGAACAAACAACACAAGCCATTGGCTTGGGCCATCTTTCAAAAATCACTCTATAGATGTTAAAATAAAGGTTTTGCAGAGCTTTCAGATTTTTTTTTTGGTAAATGTGATCTAAAAGCATCATAAATAGGAGATTAGTCCAGAGCATGTTCTTGACACTCTTCAGCTGCGTAGTTGGATGGTCTTCAAAGGATGTTAATGTTAATTATTATATCAAATAAAATCAAAGGATGTTAATAGTAATTATTATATCAAATAACATCAAAGGATGTTAATATTAATCTTCGTTCCGTGTACAATAAAAACAACAGGAGTGACTGACTCAGATGTGCCTCTCTAACTTGCTAAATTGGATTAGCAGAATCTCCCAAAATTTCCAAGGCTCCCAAATCCCAAATCCACCTCTCCAGCAGTCAAAGCAGTGCCTGCTCAACCCCTCTTCCTGGGAGGCTGCTCACCTTCCACCTTCAGCCGCGCTGCTGACGAATGCTGCCCCACTCTGAAAGTGATGGACCCACAGTCTTCCAGGGTCACCTTCCTCAAGATCAAACTGTGCCGTGCCCCTTGCACTCTGATCTCGTTCATTTCGTTGGATTGCAGGGGAACATCTCCCAGGAACCACTGGGCATCCTGAGCTGTTTCCCGGGACAGCTGGCACTCGAACACCGCGTCCTCTCCTTCGTACGTGGCCACGTCCTTCAGCCTCTCCACGATGGTGGCTGCTGGCTCTTCATGGAAAGGGCAACAGAGTTTGAGATCTACTTTCAAGTGATGCTTCCTGGGTTAAACATGTCATTAGGCTCTCTCTTGACAGTTCTAAATAATACATCTGGGGGTGTTCAGTGCGGAAGAGAGGGGTTATGGGGGCTCATTAAAAGGAGGAAGAAGGACTTTTTATAGGGGTACACAGTGACAGAAAAAAAGGAGAATGGTTTCAAACTGAAAGAGAGCAGGGTTAGCTTAGATGTTAGAAAGAAATTGTTCCCCGTGAGAGTGATGAGGTCCTGGCACAGGGGCTGTGGCTGCCCCTGCATCCCTGGAAGCATCCAAGGCCAGGCTGGACAGGGCTTGGAGCAACCTGGGATGGTGGAAGGTGTCCCTGCTCATGGCAGGACTTTGGAACTAAATTATCTTGAAGGTCCCTTCCAACTCAAACCATTCTGTGTTTCTAAACTCAGGGAAATGTAGGTTCACGGGCATGCAGCAACATTTTATAATGCTACAGATACATGATGCATGTGAATTATGCACACATATATGACAGTCCAAAAAGCTTGCAAGTTCTGCTGTGTTGCGTGCATAACAAATATTTAATATGTGTACAATCATAACCTGTGTGTTGTGAAAAAATTGCCAACAGATTCCCACGAGTGGAAATCAATTATCATTAAACCACAAAATCACTAAAGACCCATTTCTCAAGGTAACAGACTCAGTTCTTAGCCCTGTGAAACCTCTCTCATCTCTGACATCCCCATGGTTCTCCTTGGCCACAGGACAAGGTTTAGCTGCCAAATCACTCATCCCTGTGCCCCTGCCACGGTGCCAAGCTGTGCCCAGCTCTTCCCCATGCAAAGCCCCACCTTTCAGGCGCACTGCTGCTGTGGTTTGCTGGTCCCCTGTGTCACAGGTGTACTCCCCAGCATCAGCTTCGCTCAGGTTGTGGATTGTCAGCTCGGCCAGGGACCCCTCCTGATGCATCTTGTATTTGTCACTGGGTCGCAGCACTGTCCCCGCCTTCCTCCACTGCACACTGGTGTTGGGTTTGGAGACCTCGCAGCTCAAAGTGACACTGCCACCTTCCTCAGCTTGCTGGTTCTGGAGTGGCTGTGTGAAGGTGACTGGAGAAGCTAAATCGAGAAAAATCAGAGGGGAAAAAATCATGTGTCACTGCTGACTGAATAAAAAGCCTTGTGTTTGATGAAACTCTGGTGCCGTCCTAAATCTGGTTAAAACTCAGTTTCAAAGCAAAACAAGGAATGACAGAAAGTGCTGGGTTTCCAGGAGCTCTAAGCTCTCCTGAAAATTCATTGGACACTGCACACACTGAGCACCTCGAGGATTATGCTCCTTCTTGCTCAGGAATGGTCACAGATGCAGAATTTTGAGCATCTCTGTGGATGTATCTCCACATGGGTACCAAAACCAGACCTCAAAAACCTACTCCTGATATCCAAGTTCTTGTGTATTTGGGACAGGGCATGGAAGGTCTTTCTGGAATATTCCTTATTTGAAAATTGGGCCATCAGTCCCTGTGCTGATGGAATCACCGGTGGGTCAAGGTGGAGTTTTGATGGGTGGATTTAAGAAGTGCCACATGCAGAAGTTTAGCTCCTCAAGTCCATTTCTGTGGAAGAACCTTGGTGGCTCCACACTTATTGGGATGTGTGTGTATATATATATTTTATTACTAGTTTTTATTCCAGCCAATTGGCTGAATTGGCATTTGCAGTGTGTCTGCACAAGCTTCCTCAGCTTCCTGAGCTTGGAATTTTTTTCAAGGAGTGCTGGAGTGGCTGAGATCACACACACACAAATTGGCCAACACCATCAGAGGACCTGCTTACAGCACCAATATTCTGATATCCTTGAGTCATGGAGTGAGTGTGACTGCAGGCAGGTGTGTGCCTTTCATGGGAGAGCCATCAGGGATACTTCAAAAGGTGGGATTTAACAATATCCTGGCTTGTCTTTGTTTTTCCTGATCATGTGTCTCAGAAAAAGTCACCTTGATATTGTATTTGCATCAGATCAGATTGGAAAAAAACAGATATATTTTCACATGACACCTATTTTAAAGATCTTTGACACTAGAAGCATTTAGGTACCTTGCTCATTAGCTGCAGTTGTGTCCAAGTTTGAATAATTTCACCTGGATCTCCATTTTTCCAGGCAGTGCTACAGCTCAAAGGATGATTAAGCATCAAAAAAGTCCTATCTTAATTTTAGTTCCTGGTTTTCTGAGTGACCAGAGAGAGGCCACTGGATGTCAAAGCGTGGAAGTAATTTCTGCACTTGGGTCCCTGCATTTTCTTTGCTTAAGACACCACAAGCCTTCCAAAGGCAGAAGGACTCAGCTCTTTTTGACAGCACAGCACATCTGAAGTCAAGGACAGTAGAAAAAAATCCTCTTGGCAGAGTGGAGTATGTTTCTTATGTTAAAATCCCCAACACAATGCACCTTTAACACTCAAAGTGGGTGCTGTTTGTTCATTTCCATTATTACAGGTGTATTCACCAGAGTTCTGGTTTTAAGTGATGAATCTTTAAGGTACAGAGAATCTTTAAAGTGTGGACTGTTTCCTCCTGCCTGATTTCATACTTGGAAATCATACAGGGAAGATCACCTGGGGGCCCTTTTCCATTTCAGCTCAGCGCTGGGCTGGCGGAGCTGAGGACAGCTGTGTCCTCCTCCTGCACTTCCCTGCTCTGCAGTTTCTCCTTAAAGACTGGAGGTGGCACTGAAATTACAAACAGAGCAAAGGGTTTTGTGTTTGCTTTGCTTTGTTTGCTTTGTTTTCCAGGCACCTTTGTCTCATTTCCTGCAGTGTTAAAGCTACTGATTAATGGTTAAGTATCCAAAAAAATCCTCTGACTCCAGTGTTATTTACTGAGGGGTTAAAAGAAGCTTCTAAGATGGAAGGAGAGGGATTTTGGATGGAGAATTTAATCAAAAGAATGGAGAAGGAAAGGAGGGAGGGAGGGAGGGAGGGAAGGAAGGAGGGAAGGAAGGAAGGAGGGAAGGAAGGAAGGAAGGAAGGAAGGAAGGAAGGAAGGAAGGAAGGAAGGAAGGAAGGAAGGAAGGAAGGAAGGAAGGAAGGAAGGAAGGAAAAAAAAAAAAAAAAAAGATCTGAGCAACCTGATCTGGTTGAAGACGTAGAGAGATAGGACCAGACAGTTTTTAAAGGTCCCTCCAAACCCAAATTATTGTATAATTCTAAAAGAGGTAGTGGAAGCTATGGAAATTCCAGGTCCAAGTAGTAAAGCCAATCTAGCAATTTCTCTAGGAATCACTGAGTTTTGGGAAGAGAGTGAAATGTCCTCTGTTTATCTGTGATGATTGCAGTCACAGATGCTTTCAAGCACAAGCACCTCCAAGACAAGAGGGGTGAATTATAGCCCTGAATTTTCTGCCAGCACAAGCAAAGCCCCTCCTGTTCCACAGATGCTGTTGCACAGCACAGGGAGTCCTCACCTTTCACCCTGAGCTCTGCTGTGGATATGTGGGGTCCCACGCGGAAGGTGACAGTGCCAATGTCCTGCTCAGTCACCTTCCTCAGGGTCAGGGTGTGGATCTTGCCCTTCTCCACCGAGATCTCATTCATTTCGTTGTTCTGCAGAGCCACATCCTGCAGCTTCCACTCCACGTCCCTGGCGTTCTCGTGGGACACCTGGCACTGGAAGGTGACATCATCCCCTTCGGACACCACCCTGTCCCTGAGGCCACTCACGATGGTCACGTCAGGCTCTGCAAGGAAATATTAAAGGGAAAACCTGGATCAAACCATGTGTCTTGGTTACAATACAGGATGCGATAAAAGGTATCTATTCTACCACCATCTGTTGAGGGTGGGGGCAGTGATCCTGATCTCTGTGGGATATCTCCTGCTAATGGGCCATCCATTGAAACCAGCTGGGGCAGTGTTCTTTATCTTTTCACAACCCATCCTTCCTGCAGGCTGTTCTCTTCTGCTCATGGCCATTGAGCCCCACTGTGGCACTGATAAAATTACTGCATCCCATGGGGAGATGCTCCAGCCAGGGGAAAGAGCCCAACATTTCTTACCAAGATAAAAACTGAGATTTTGGAACACTAAGGCAGCCCTTGTTCCACTGGACTCCAGAGGAAAACCGGACTTCTCCACATCATCACT
>VRYO01002734.1:2292310-2302744 GCA_009812075.1 Sialia sialis | reverse complement strand
GGATTCTGACTCTGCCAGGGTTTGGGGTTTGTTTCTTTGTAGCACTGTATTTCTCTTCAATTTTCTTAGTAAAGAACTGTTATTCCTAATTCCCATATATTTGCCTGAGAGCCACGTAATTTCAAGATTATAATAATTTGGAGGGAGGAGGTTTCCATTCTCCATTTCAAAGAGAGGCTCCTGCCTTTCCTAGCAGACACCTGTCCTCCAGACTAGGACACCATGGCACCATGAGTCATACAGGCTGCAGTGGACTTTTGGAAGTCACCCAAGCAGACCCAGCTTGCTCAGCACCTTGTCCTGCAAGGATCTCCAAGGGTGGTGGCAGCAAACCCCTGCCAAACCACATCCCAAACTTTGCCTTCAGTGGACTCGGGAAAAGGATAAAAGAATTTTGGAGAGTGGTTTTACCACTTGTCCTTGCTAAGAGACACAGTGCATATTGGTTGGGGTTTTTTAATGCTTGATAGGGTGAAAAAGGCATGGATGTCAAAATCAGGATTTTAAAATTTGTTCCGTTTACACTTAGACACAGTAACAGGATAACCTTAAAGCCTGATCCTCTCTGTTGTATTCTGTGAACAGATCTGCATTTAGTCCCTGCTGATGCTCCAAACTGGCTGAGACCCTGGCTGGCTTTGTCCTCCCAGCAGGAGTCACTGGGTTAATGTGAGCACAGGGGTTCTGCACTGTAGTTTGCCTGAGCCCTGCCTCTAGGACTGCTGGGCTGCTGGGCTGCTGGATCATACAGACAACTCCCAGCAGGCAGAATTGCAAATACCCCAAACCCACTGGGGAATACCAAAGGAACCATAAAATCACTAAGGCTGGAAAAGACCTCTAAAATCATTGACTCAAACCATTCAAAAAGCAGCCCAATCTCCCTCTGAGCAAGCACAGTTGATATTCCTACACAAAAAATGCTGCAGCTGGGCATGACGTGCAGAGGATCTACAACATGGAGCAGCCGGTGGAGATGCTGGGGGTGTTTGTTCCACACCACTGGTCTAACCTAAGCTCTGCAATGATATCAAGGCCAGATGCAGCTGCCATGTGACTGGAAGCTGGGGCTGGACCATCTGTTCAGTCCCATGCACATGATGTCAGGCAAATATTCCAAGACATGAATCATAGATTACAGATTATCCTCTCTTGTCCACCAAGTCAATCTTTGCCTTTGGTGCATCCACTGACCATAAGTTGTTGGTTTTTTTTATGATACCCGTCCTATGCTCCATATTGATGCCAGCACCTCATTTTATGTGATGCATGTGTATATAACTCTTATCATGTTGCAAAATGTTTCCTAAAGGGAAAATCTCCTTGTTCCAAAAAAGAGGTCTTGCCTTTCACGGTGAGTTTGGCTGAGCTTGTCTGGTCTCCAGCCTTGCAGGAATATTCTCCAGCATCCCCAGGCTCCAGGTGGTGCACACGGAGCTCCCTGAGGGTCCCATCCTGCCACATTTCATACTTGGAGCTGGAGCGCAGGAGGGCTCCATCCTTCCTCCACTCCACTTCGGCTGTGCTGATGGAAATCTCGCAGCGCAGCCGGGCTGTTCCTCCCACTTCCACCTCCTCGTTCCTCAGCTGCTGCTTCAGCTGGGGTTTGATGGCTGTAAAATGAGAAATAAATAATACATGAGCTGTTTGCTTGAGTGCCAGGTCTGCACAGCTCAGCACAAGGCACCAGGGATCTGGTGCTGCAGTACAATTTCACATTAAGCAGTGATATGAAAATAAAACCATTTATTTTTTACCTATGAACAGACCTATATTGTGTACTGATCCAGAGGATCAGAAAGTTATCCAACTATCTTTATATCCCATAAAGTGCATGGCACATCACACCTTTTATTCATCTGCTCTGCAAATTGGAAACTCCAACACACAAAGGCTCTGACTGAGCAAAACCTGGCACTCTCTGTTTAAACCAGAAATACTCGTGATTTTCAAAAGCTAAATAATGTAAAGCTTTAAACCAATTTCTGATTTCTCAGTTGTTTTTTCAAGACCCAGATCATCACCAGTGAGTCCTTCCAGATGATGCACAAGTAGACATTTATTCAAGCAGAGCATGGAACAGCTCAGACAACAGCTTGTCACTGCTGGAAACAAGAAGGGGAAATCCATGGGGGGTGTGTGAGCAGTTGGAAAAACAGGAATCTCAGTGCCTGTGGTTCCAGTGAAAACACCACTGTGAGACAGGTAAAGAAACCACTCGGCTGCTTCACCCACAGTTCACCCTGAGGCTGATTTTTGAGTCAGAATCAGCAAAAATATGTTGTTTGAAAGGTTATGGCTTAGATCAGAGCCACAAATTCCACCCAACTTTGAGACAAACACAAACATTTCATAGATGGTGCTGGGATGGCCCATTTTGAGCAGGGAGGTTGGAGCAGTGACCCACACCATGATTCTGGGGATCACTCACAGACACGATTCCTGGTTTGGTTAAACACAGCTTTCTCAGAATCTTCACAGGGAGATTAAAAATAGCAACCTCAAAATGCTTTTTTTGTGTGATGTGTGATTTGCTATTGATTCAAGGGAGCCAGCAAAATTGCAAAACACCAAAAGGAGCTCTGTTAATATTTCAAAATCCCCATGACACAGAATCCCTTGCTTTTATCGTATCAGAGGAAGGGGTCAGTGCACACACTCTGTGCTTTGCAGGCTTAAACAGGAACCCTGTCCCACCAGATCCACTACTCTGCTTTAAGACTGGGCAGCTCTTTTCCTCATTATGAAACACTAATCTTAAAGAAATTAGGATTTTAGGTAAAAGTTAGAAAAAAATCGGGCTTGAGATAGTTACCTGAAACTTAAATAATTGATTGCCTGTCAATTTATGTTTGCTCAGCTGTGCTTGCAATGGGAAAGGATGAAACCAGTAGGTAGGTCCAAAGAACACAAACAATTGCAACCAGAAACTCATTCTTTGCAAAACTGGAGTCGCCCCAAAAGCCATTTGTATTGTCATTGACAGAAAAGGTCGAGAGTTCAGGGCAAGGAAGACTCGCCTTACTTCCTCCTTTTAAGACCCCTCTCCACAAAAACGACCCCAGACTTAATTCAAGAAGACAACCACGCTGCTTAATTGCCATTCTAGCTAATTACCATAGGAAGTGGGGATGGGAGGGGCTGGTGTTATGAATATGTATTTGTTTGAACCTTTTGTCAATAAACAGACTCTGTGACCACCTGTAATTTTGCAGTGTGTGTTAGAGGGTTACCCCACACTGCTGCCCAGCACAGAATAAATATACACTTTGTAACTTTAAATTGTTAGAGAGTCTTTTGTCCCTCACAGTTGAATATCGGTGTTAGACCAATACTCATATTTTGGTAAATCAGTTTTCTTAACTTTTTGGATTAAACAACATCATTCACACAGTTCCACCAACGCCTCTGCTGCATCCTGCAATGCTAACCATTCACTCTGAGGACTGCAGTGCTCTGCTGGTCTCCCGTGTCACAAGTGTAATCAGAGGCATCCTCTGGCTCTACATTGTGGATCACAAGCTCAGCTGTGCGCCCACTTAATTTCATTTGATATTTGGCACACGGGAAGAGCTCCATGGTGCCTTTCCTCCACTCCACAGCCGCATTATCCTTGGTCAGCTCGCACTGGAATTTCACTGCCGCTCCTTCCTCTGCTTCCTCGTCCTTGAGCTGCTTTTGGAAAAGAACTGGCAGAGCTAAAAGAGAAGAGATCAACAGGATCTTTTAGAGAAGGCTGAGTAAAGTCCTGGTTAACACAGGCTGACACTTGGAGAACAAAATATTCTGCTTTTCTCTGATATTCCTAGGTAGGATCCATGTTCTCTAATTTTCCTGGAGCAACTAGGAGATGTTGCTGCATCAGAAGAAGCCATCTGCACCCATAACATTTATTTCCTTTGCTCCTTGGCTCAAATCCTTCCCAGTGGTGAATTCATTGAATGATTTTTATCCTTCAGTTGATCTAATAATGATCTCAAGAGCAAAGAACTTCAAAACTCCATGGACAGCCTTGAGAGGTCAGGGATGTCGCTGTCTGTCTTCTTACATGATTTGAAAAAAAATATTAAACATTCAAACAACATGTCATGTGAAATGTCCAGATGTTATATTAAATCATTGCCTTTTCTTTAATTTTGCCTCAGGTACAAAGCTTGAAAGTATTTCCTATGAGAACCCAAAACTCAAGCACAGCACTGAAAGAACGAAGTATCATCCTGTTCCATTCTTATTAAAAATAAAAAAAAATCCTAATATAGCAGATGAAAAGGAAAATATTCATAGAGAATAAGAATAATACACTTTAAAATATTCATATTGCAATTGTTTTTTTGCCTTTTGGAGGTACCTGTTCCTTCAGGAGCCAGCTCACAGCACGTACCTTTGACATTGAGAGCTGCCCTGGTTTCCTGATCCCCCGTGTCACAGCTGTACTCTGCTGTGTCTTCTAATCTGAGATTGTGTATCAAGAGCTCTAGCAGGCATCCCCTCTGCCTCATTTCGTATTTCTGGCTGGGCTGCAGCCCCACTCCTCCTTTCCTCCATTCCACTGCAGCGCTGGGTTTGGACAGCTCACAGCAGAGCGTGGCTGTGCTTCCCTCCTCAAATTCCTTATCCTGTAAAGGCTGCTTAAACGTGATGGGCAGTGCTGTAAAATTTGAGAGGAAAACGTTTCAAGAGTGTTTTAGTGCAAGAAGGATCCAGTCCTACCCTCATCCTTCAGGTATGGCTTATTCAAATAATTCCACAATCCTGGGGATGCAACTCTCTGTCTTGGCAGGATCTTCCTTGAACCACGAAGAGCTGAGGTCAGGCAAAGTTATAAAAGATCTGATTTTAGTGGTCAACAGAATGGGCTAGTTTGGGGCCTGAAGGAGTCAGACTTTGCTATGGAAGAGTTTCCATGACAGCTGTGGATGCTTTAGGCAAAGATCACTGGGAATCACTGGCCCCTCTTACACAGATCCCTGCCCCTTAATAAAAGTCTGTGAGTTTGCAGTATTAAACAAAGAGAATTTCTTCCCCAAATAAGACTTCTATCAATGTAGAAAATATCAGGTTAGTATTGATCTCTGGGTAAGAGATCACAGTGAGGTGATAAATGGGAGGGGAAATTTGGATTTCAATTAAGGCCTTGCTCTGGTTGTACAAGCACTGAAGGAACACAGCTGTGGATTCAAGTTGTCTGCAGTCAGCATTTCAACCTGAGGTTCAAGCCTCCAGTAACAACACAGCATATTCAAAAATCACAGAATTATCCCCTAAGTGGTGTATTTTTACCATCCCAGGCAGGCATTACATCCAGTTAACCATCCCTTATCCCATTCCCATATCCAGCCACGCTCCCAACACTCGGGGCAGGAGGGTTCACAGTATTTTTATATCATCACAAGATTCAAAACCAGCCTGGTTGAGGCTGTGAACACCCTGGTCCAGTGGATGCTGTGCCTGCCCATGGCAGGGGGTGGAATGAGATGAGCTTTGAAGTCCTTTCCAACCCAAATTATTTTGGGTTTCTATGATTTGATTGCTTTCACACCTCAGATACTGCAAGAAGAACCTTTCTACCTTGCTGTGTGCCATCATAGTGATTGTCTTGTTTAAGAAGGACTGGTAGGCCTATAAAATAGAAATATGACTTGAACCTGATGCAGTTGGTGCTTGGGAAAAAGGAAGGAGAGGGGAAATGAAAGCACCAAAAGAGATGATTTTTCCCAAGTGTCTCTAAACCTCAGTGCTCTAGATTCAAACTATGAAGCTATTTCCCCAGAGAAGTAATAGAAATATCTGCAGAACAAGAAGAAATGGATTTCAAGAAGTTACATTTGCCATGAAATACACAGAACCTAATCTATGATCTAAAAATGGAATAATAGTTTTCCTACTGTAAAAGTAGCCAGTGTGCTGCCCTGCTCACTGAAGAAGTGTTCTGAAGATCAGCAGGGAATTTTCAGAGTTCAGATTCTCTCCTAATTCAGAGACCTGCAAGAGTTCATACTCCCTCTTAAGGCAGAGAATTTGAAGAGTTCAGATTCCCTCTTAAGACAGGCCACTTGCAGGAGAGATTTTGATTATTCTGACAGCAAAACACAGAAAAAAAAGCACTCAGCTCTGCATTGCAATTCCCATTTTCTGCCTGACCACTCCTTGAGCTGCATAGACCACACCATTCTGATTTATGATTTACAATGTTTTCCTTTAGCACCACTAACCCACAGTTGTTATTTTTATTTTCAGAAGGTCTCACAGCCTCTTCCCTTTAGGTTTTTACCATTGACTGTCAGCGTGGCAGTGCTCTGCTGCTCTCCACACACACAGGTGTAAACTCCAGCATCCTCCTCCTCCAGCTCATGGATAATCAGCTTTGCAACAGCACCGTCCTGACTCATTTCGTATTTGCTGCTCTCTTGGAGCACCTCCTGTCCTTTCTTCCACTCCACCTCAGCAGGTTTTGTCAGCTCACACTGCAGAGCAGCTGTGCCATTTTCCACAGCCTCCAGGTCCTTCAGCTCTCTCTTGAATTCTGCAGGCAGCACTGAAGAGTGAGAGAGTTACCACAGAGAGGGTGAATTTTCCTTAAAACACAGCTTGGTGAGGTCCTGGGGGAGAGGTTTCATGAGACAGCACCAAGCCCTGATCCAGGTCAGTGGAACACCATGGAAAATCTTCCCCAGCTTCCCTGGACACTGGATCAGGGCAAGGGAAGTGAGACGAACCAGCAGAGCTGAGAGGAACAAACACCAACAGGGAACGTTCTTCCCAATTCTACAAAAGGAGGAAGCATACAGAGGAACCAAAAGCAAACAGAAAGGGATGGGAACAGAGATTTGGGCAGGTTTGGAGGATGTCCACCCCAAGGATTCCATTGCCATGAACTGTTAAGCCAGCAGTGCTGGTCATGTCTCCACACACACAAGAATAATCTCTCAGGAATGTCCCTCAGCTCCAAGCCATGCACCAGCAGCTCCACAGCACATCCCTGCTGCCTCAGGCTGTACTTGCTGCCTGAGGTGAGGATGTGCTGGCCCTTCCTCCACCGCACACGGGCAGGAGCCTTGCTCAGCTCACAGTGCAAAGTGGCTGGTCCACCTTCTACCCCTTCCTGGCTGGCCAGTTCTTCTTGGAAAAATGGAGGCACAGCTGAAGGATTCAGGTAAAATGTGTTAAAATGTGAGGGTGTCTCCAGGGAGGGGTGAGGAAAGTTGTGAAGGTTGTGACAGAGGAAAGTTGTCAAGGATGGGTGAGCAGCAGCCACAAAGAGAGGAAAGAGAAATAAAAATATCCTAGTGGGAATAGAGAACCTAATCCTTTTGGATTTATCCTGGCTTCTACAGCAAAACTACACAGTTTCAGCAGATTCACACCTCAGCTTCCTCCTCAGAAAAAGGCAGAATACCAGCTCTGAGCTCCTCAGTTCACATCTATTGGTGTCTTCCACAAACTTCATGGCTTTGCACTCTCCTTTCCTGCTCACAGAGCTGCCCTGCTGTGCTCTGACTGCTCACACAGCCCCTTACTCTGCCTCACTCTTTCTTCCTTGAGATATCCTTGAAGAGACACATCTGGGACTCACAGATTCTTCTTCTGTACCCCAAAGTAAATCTCCAGCTGCTGAATTCTGGGTTCTTGTTTCAGAACATATTTTTGCCATTTTACATAATTCTTGTTCCCATTGCAACTTGCTCCTTGAAATAAATAAGGTGACCATCACACATTAACTAGGTGGGATAATGGGATATTTCACCTGTTTAGCAAGGTTGGAGATCTCAGATCTCAAAATTAGCATCCAGTGTTAGAGATTCAGTAAAAATATCCAGGCTAGAAGACAAGCTTAGCCCTGATTTGGCACATTTCCCATTCCAGCAGTGTTAAGCTGAAACACTAAACTTGTTTGTCCAGCAAATTGTTCTTCCAACAAAGGAAGATCAGAAGGAGGTCACAGAAAGAATTTATTCTTTCTTTAGAAAAATCAGTGTCCCAATGGAAATCTATCTTTGGACACCAGGACAGAGATGATGGGGACCAAGCCCAAAATTGACATAACGGAGGAAATTATAACTAAGAGAGCCTTATTCTGGATAAAATGGTTGGTATTGAGAATTCCAGTTCCAGAAAGGAATGGCAAAGAACAAGCAGATTTGTGGTTTGCAGAATAAATGCAGGAAAGGAAAGACCAAAGAACAATGGGGTTACAGGGCAGGAAAGGAAGGGAGAAGGGAGAGAAGAAAGAAGAAAGGAGAGCAGATTGTGTTTAAGGAAAGGAAAAGGCAGAAGGATGGCACAGAGGAATACAGACAGGCATTCTCCAATTTCCACAGGTGAGGAGGGGCAGGGAATATTTTCAGCTTGAAGGAAGTTCAGTTAATAAGGATGAACAGACAGAGGTGGAAAATTGAAGAGCCCAAAGCAGAGAACAGAGGTTTCCAGGAGGTGAGGGATGACTTTACCCTGAACTGTGAGGACTGCTGTGGTCTGGTGCTGTCCACACACACAGGTGTAGGTTCCTGCATCCTCCTCAGCTATTTCACGGATCACCAGCTCTGCCTTGAGCCCTTCCTGTCTCATTTTGTATTTCCCACTCGGTTTAAGGATGCTTTGGTCCTTCCGCCACTCCACTGGGGCAGCCTTGGAGAGCTCACAGAGCAGGGAGACTTCTCCACCTTCTTCTGCTTCCTTGTCCTTCAGCTCTTCCTTAAACTGTGGTGGCAGAGCTGGAGGATGTGACATGGACAAAGGGACAGCAGAAAACCAGAATTAAACCTCATTTTTACTTTGAGATTATTTCCCCTCTTGCCTTTTTCTCAGCCTATTACAGATATTCTTAGCCATAACCAAGTTCAGAAACTCTGAAAGTTCAAGTGTAATGTGATTTCAGTCACCCTGAGGGATCAGTTCCCTGGGGTTTTGTTGTTATTTATAGTGAAAGAGCAAAACAAAGACCCAGAGCTCAGATAACAGCACTCACAAATAACACTGCTGGATACAGAACTATTTTACCCACACAAATGTCATTTTTTGGAAGCTGCTGTTGTTATTTTCTGGTTTGTTTTTACTAAACTGTTAGAGCCCCATCTACATGAAGGCAGACAGATCTCAAAATAAAACTATTCCTAATTTTAAACTGAAGTTTGAAGGGTCATTACATACAATAAGAATTTTAGATTCTTATTACTCCTCACTTTGGAAATCATAACTGAAAGACAAAACAAAAACAACCTACAGGAATGGAGCTCTGGAATGATAACACTTCTCTTGTCTGACTTCTTTAAAGAATCTGGAACCTTAAAAAAAAACAAAAAAAAGCCCAAAAAACCCAAAACCACAAACAAACAAAAAACCACAGCCAGGGAATTTTCTCCTCTTTCTGCTCCCCCAAGCCTCACTTCTCCTTTTCCAGTTCCTGGAGAAGAGGGACCTGACTGCCCACAGCTGGGTGTTTTGGAGAATCTGTGGTGGACTGAAGTGACCTACAGGGCTGGAGCTGGAAAATGCAAATTTCCAAGAGGAAGAGACTTGCACAGAAGGAAACTTCTCGTTTTCTCCTTTTAAAAGACAGAGTAATAACGACACAAAAATTCACCAGGACGCTTTCACAGGAAGAAATAAGTTATAAATAGAATGAAGGAAGAAGGAATAAAAACAAAGATAAACTACTGACCCAGGCAAGAAGAAACTACATTTCAGAATTATGCCTGTCTCAAGAGATTTATCAATTTTAGTAAGTTCTTTTTACCATGAACTGTTAAGGTTGCTGTTGTCTTCTGGTCACCACACACACAGGTGTAATCTCCAGCATCTTTTACTTCCAGGTCAGGAATGAGCAGCTCTGCAGTGCTGCCAGACTGTCTCATTTGATATTTGTCACCTGCTTTGAGCACTTTGGGCCCCATTTTCCACTGCACAGGAGCTCCTTTGGTTAATTCACATCTCAGAGTGACTGATGCTCCTTCTTGGGCTTCTTCATCCTTCAGCTCTTCCCTGAAAAGCACTGGCAGGGCTGGGAATGGAAAGCCAACACAAAGTGTATTTAAACAAAGAGATCAGCATTGTGAATTCTCAGCTGAAGTTCAAATCTGGCCAATTCAGGGGGCTGAGGCTGAGGTTATCACTACAAAGATGTGGAAAGTGGAATCCAGGAGTAAGACAGGAAGTGCTGAGATGACCAAAGCACAAGATTTAAGGTAGAATTTGAAGGATTTATCACAGGACAGAACATCTCAGCTGGTCTATCATTTCCTGGGGGCAATTCCCTTGAACCTACAGCAGTGTGTCTGCAAGGAGAGCCAGCCCTGTCCTCAGCTCCCTTCTCAGACAAAAAATAAACACCTGAAGAAGAACTGGACACAAGGTGATAGGTGGGCACTTCATGGGGGTTCCAGAGGAACAGAAAATGGACAATCATCTGCATCTACAGTAATTTCAGGACTATAAGGG
>VRYO01002734.1:2280945-2291963 GCA_009812075.1 Sialia sialis | reverse complement strand
TGCGCCTTATAGTTTTGGAATTCCCGTACCCTTCACTGTCAGAGAGGCTGTGCTGAGCTGCTCCCCACACACACAGCTGTAATCCCCTGCATCCTGCAGCTCCAGCTCATGGATTTCCAGCTCTGCCAGGGCACCCTCTTGCCTCATGACGTATTTTCCACCTGCCCTGAGTATTTTGTTCCCTTTCTTCCACGCCACAGCTGCAGCCTTGCTCAGCTCACAGCTCAGAGTGGCTGTTTGGCTTTCCGTGGCTTGCAGGTCCTTCAGGTCTTCTTTGAAAAGGGCTGGCAGGGCTGGAGGTCACAAAATGCACAGAGGACATTAAAAATAACATGTGGCACACAGGTGACAGAAGGGGTGGGGTGGCACAGAAGCAGAGGACACTTCAGGGTGGAAACAGGGTGATTTCCTCATAATTTGGGGACATTGGACAAAGCAAAAGACAGAAAGAGAAGAGCAGCATGGATACAACCAGATCTTACAGAGAATTTACAGATTTAAAGAAACAATTCAGCCACAGCTGAACACACAGTACCAACGAGCTGGCATAGAAATCCACAATAATACAGTTACTTATAATACAGATAACATATTTATAATATAGTGCAGAGAAATAATACATAAAATAATACAGATATATTATCTTTACCATGCACTATCAAGGCTGCTGTGGTCTCCTGCTCTCCACACACACACGTGTACTCTCCAGCATCTTTCAATTCCACATCCTGGATTAGCAGCTTCCTGACCTTGCCCTCCTGCCTCATTTTGTACTTGTCACTGGCTTTGAGCAAGGTGCTGCCCTTCCTCCACTCCACGGGGGCAGCTTTGGTCAGCTCACAGCTCAGAGTGGCCACTTGACCCTCGGTCACCTCCTGGTCCCCCAGGCTCTCCTGGATGCCTGCAGGCAGCACTGAGGATGCAATGGGAACAGCATTAAAGGGAGAAAACACAGCCCGCAGGGGAGGGCATGCATGGGAAGGAAAGGTGGGAAGGTGCCTTCAGGCTTGACCTCACATTTCCTTCAGGGATTGGGTACTAAAACCACCCTGTACACACTGAACTACATCACACAATTCATCCTTGTGGTCATGCCATGCAAGGCCAGGCTTAGATAACTGAGCACAGATAACAGTGGTGATATATCAGAACCCAGGAGATCCCTCTGGCTGTCCTGGATGGTTCCAGCCCCTGGCAGGGGGCTCAGAAGCCTTGGCACAGAGCCCAAGACCCCTGTGCCTTTGATTTATCCCCCTGGGAAAAATTACCACCTTTGTATGAAGAGTTACAAGTCACAAAAACTAAGTAGAGTAAAAGTCAGTTCATCACAGGGTGAAGAAGTAAAATTTTAAGATTTTTTAGAATAGGGGTTCGTGGTCAAGATGGAGGAATTTGGGCGTGTTCTGTCCTTCTTTCTCCTTCTTCTTGGCATCCATCTTCTGGGTGATGGTGGCACTTTTGGATTGGTTTAGAGTAGAACTGGACTGTACAACACAGGTGATGGGTATTGGAAGATAACTGTAAATAATGTTCACATAGTTTGTGGTATAAAAAGACAACACCGCCCTTGGGGCGGGCAGTGTGCCTGGGACTGACCTGCTGAACGGAGCCAGGCTGGGCAGGGAAAGAATTTGTTAGATAAGATAAAATAAACAACTTCAGAAACTACAGAAGATGACTCCTGACTCCTTCTTTGGTTCTCGGGCTGGGCTACAGACACTTTTAAAATACACAGGTGGTGGAGCTCCTGAGACTCCACCAACAGTGATAGAAACAACTCAAACCATAATCTCAGCAACTCAAACCATAATCTCAACAACTCAAACCATAATCTCAGCATCCAGCTGGAGCTGGTCATTACCATGGACTGCCAAGGCAGCTGTGCTCTGCTGCTCCCCACACACACAGGTGTATTCCCCAGCATCTCCCTCGGTCAGGCTGTGGATCACCAGCTCTGCAGTCACATCCTTCTGCCTCATTTTGTATTTCTCACTAGGTTTGAGGGCTGTGTGTCCCTTTTTCCACTCCACTGGGGCAGGTTTGGTCAGCTCGCAGTGCAGAGTGACTGCTTCACCCTCCTTGGCGTCCTTGTCCTTTAATTCTTCTTTGAACAGAGCAGGAAGGGCTGAGAAACAGAGCAGTAAAGGTTTTCATGACAAGAAGCTCTTCACCACAAAATAAACCATGATCACTGTCTTGGGTTATAATACAGGATGTGATAAAAGGTATCCATTCTATCACCATCTGTTGTCACCAGGTGGGGCAGTGATCCTGATCTCCGTGGGATATCTCCTGCTAATGGGCCATCCATTGAAACCAGCTGGGGCAGTGTTCTTTATTTCCAAAGGGAACATCTCCTGTTCATGGCTATATTTTATAAACCAGCTGGGGCAGTGTTCTTTATCTTTTCACAACCCATCCTTCCTGCAGGCAGTTCTCTTCTGCTCATGGCCATTGAGTCCCACTGTGGGATTGATAAAATTACTGCATCCCATTGGAAGATGCTTCAGCCAGAGGGAGAAGCCCAACATTTCTTACCAAGATAAAAACAGGGGTTTTAGGACACTAAAGAGGAGAACTCTAGGAGGACTGCTACCAGCACCCTGCCTGACTGACTCACAGAAGGAAGATGCTGATTGGTATCATAGACAAAAAAGCTCTCATCATTTCTTGCAGCAAATATTAAATAAATTTGCTGATTGGTTCAGAGATTTATGGAAAATAAACAGCAGAAATAGGGAAACTTCATGGTAAAACTGCAACTTTCTCAGTATAACCCAGCCTAGAACATTAATACAACATTAATGCAATCACGAAAAAAGCTGAAGGAAAAAATTCTAACTTTTAATTTACATTTTAAGGATGCCTTCAGGCCTAGCTCATAATTAGGATAAGACTGAAGAGTAGAATCAGAGATAAATCCTGAAAGTGCTTGGGTAGGAATAAAAAGGAAAGAGAAGGGTGATGCAGCCACTGCAGAAATCTGCCATAAATCCCTCACCCAGGCAGGTCAGGTGCATCCTGACACCTCATCCCTTCTGGAACAACAAACAGAATCATTCAGACTCACATCGGATGGAAATGGGGCAATATGCGGAAGCAATAGGATGGGATGACATCCCCTAAATCTTTGGAATGGGGTGGGAACTACATTTGATATAAAACAGCTGAGAAAGAGCTTGAGAGGATTGTCTCCAATTCCTGACCCTGGGCAGCAAGAAAGAAATAATTGAGAATAAGGATGAGGAGGATAATTGTGCAGACATTAATGTAAACAGATTAAAAGGAAAGAAAACAATGAAGGGAGATGTTGGTCTGCCGCTCAGAAATGGAAGCTGATGATGAATGGATATGGGGAAAGCTGAAGTGTTTAATTAATTTTTCTTCATTATTATTAAATGCTAATTTTAATTAAGGAAATTATAGAAATTCTGGCTTGGAAAATGGAAAAAAAAATAGAGAATATTTGAATATTTCAATAATTATATTCTCAAAGCAGCTTGGTGTGATGAAATTTGTCCTGGAATTCTTAAGGTACAGGCACAACCAATTTTAGACAATGACAGTGACACTGCAGAAATCAGAGAGTGGCTGATGTTCTTCAAGCATGGAAAAAACAGAAACTAAGAGGTGAAAATATTTCTCAGACTGAAATACACTCATTTAGTTCTTGCCATGTAAACAAAGATTCTAAATTCCCAGAGAGTAAAGAAAGAAAAATCACTGGTATGAAGTCAGTGGAGCTGATAGTGAAAGTGAAAGTCTGCTTTAAAACGAGCTGGAGCTGTCCCTGATTCCCAGGGTCTGAGTTTGATATATCTCCACTGACAAAAATGGGAATTTGGGAATACTCTTCAGTCTTGAAGCTGAATCCCACTCACGATGCTTGTCATGAAAAAAAGAGAGAGGATCCAAGGAATTATGGCCATCTCAATTTAATTTTTTGAAAAAACATTTGCCAACAGCTTTCCTTTTCACTAAGGAGTGGACCAGGGTCATTTCCTCTTGGTCTAGTTTAAGATTCCTTGACAGAAACACACATTATATGTTCTACATTGTTATTTTAGTAAAGTTTTAACTTTGATATAGGTGGGATTACAGAAGGGGAGTGCTGCTAATCTGAAAATCTGTTACAGGATGTTGGACTGGGGTTTACACTCAATAAAAGAATGACTTGAGCAGAGTTTCTCACTAGCCTGAGTTCAGGATTATTCAGCACTTTCTGTAGTGACCTGGACAAGGAAAAACAAAGTTTCATTAATTGTGAATATGATCTCAAGGTGGGAAGGGAGAGAGAGTGAAAACACTTCTTTAAACTGGATTAAGATACAGAAGACTTGTATGAAGTAGTGATGATAAAATAGGCTTCAATTCAGCAAGGGCGGATTAAAAATATTTAGGAAAAATTAAGAACAAATACAAGAAGAAGATCGGCAGTGAAGGATTTGGGGTTACAAGAGTCCATGGAGCAACTGCAAGTCAAAAAAAATTCAAGACTGATGCAAATAAAGAAATCCTCATAATGAATATGTATAACTTGGAGCGTCACATTACTTCTATTTTCAAATTTTTTACAAATATTTCTCCATTTCTATAAAATTTGAAATAAGGAATAATGACTTCAGATGGTCCAAGAAAGACTTTTGTTGAAATAAAGAATTTTCTGGCAGTAATGATGATGACTTGGGGCTCAAGGATGGACTGACCAGTACAAGTCCATTTCAATTCTATTTTTCGGGGTTAAATTGGAAGTTGAAGACTTGAAACAATCCTTTCTTTATTGGCAAATGCAAAGATGGTCAGAAAAGCAAAGAAATCCACTCCTTGAATTCAGTCCTACTGGATTTCCAGGTGAGAAAGAGAAACTACTTCTGACTGTCCTGCACTAATAGTGAAAATTAAGTTTCCCTCTCTGCCATGGGAAGTTTGCAGATGAATTTGGCTGAGGACTCTGAAATATTCTCCTACTCTAATGCTGAGTATTCTGAAGTACCGGAATAAAAATCAACATTATTCTTGGTCAGAGTTACAAAGAAAATTACACTGAAGCAAGGTTTCTTTTTAGTGTTTAAAATTACTTCTCAAATCTGGACACAACTTGAAATAAAATTGAATTAATATTGAGCTCAATTAAAGAGCTATGAATGTTCCTGCTGCTCCATCTGTCCAGGTTCAAGTCAAAAGTGAGTAACACAGAATAAAAAAAGCAAATCTATGACATCCTTCAGCCTTTGGTGTGGTACAAAGAAATACAGCACCAACAAGAGCAAGGAGAATAAACAGGGAAAGTGTTAGCAAAATCAGTGGAATTACAGTTGTGGTTAAAATTAGATAAAAACCACAATAAAAAGAAGGAAGTCTGTTATGAACAGAATTAATGATGGCAAGACTAGAGGAAGAACTCGCTGTGTGTCAGTACTGAGGCTCCCAGAGGAGGAGGGACAAACACCACCCAGAAAAATCTCATTTTTGTGGTTTTTACCGTGCACTGTCAGTGCTGCTGTTGTCTTCTCCTCTCCACACACACAGGAGTATTCCCCAGCATCCCTGAGCTCCAGGGCATGGATCAGCAACTGGGCTCTGCTGCCCTCCTGCCTCATGGTGTATTTTTCACCAGGTTTGAGCACTTTGTGCTTTTTCCTCCACTCCACGGGGGCAGCCCTGGACAGCTCGCACTGCAGAGTGGCTGTTGCACCTTCTGTGGCTTCTTCATCCCTCATCTCCTCCTGGAAGTGCACAGGCAGGGCTGGAGGGGTCAAAAGGAGCACAGTGTGGGACTGTGGCAGCCTCAAGTACAGGAATTTCACGACTATTAGGCGCACCCCTTTGACTGAAATTTTGATCGGAACCCGGAAGCGCGCCTTATACGCCAGCGCGCCTTATACGTGTGAAATTACTGTAACAATTTGGTATGCTCTGGTAACAAAAGCCTTTCTTAATCAAATCCATCAGGGTTGGTGACCACTCTGAGAACCTGAAGAGCTTTGGAAAGCTGGAGAACACTTCATTCCTAAATCAGAGAGGGTTTTTATGGTGAAGTCCATAAAGTGAAGAACCACATCAGTGTCAGCCTCAGACCTGCCTGACTGAGACCTACCCTGGATATTGCCTGCTAGAATGGAAATAAAGCTTCACCAGAGCATCTAAGTTCTATGGAAATGCAAATTGTTACTGAAAAAATTTATAAATGAACCTATATCTGAGGCATCAATTTCACTTTTCCATGAGTGAGCTTTCAAAGGTTCTTTCCAACCCAAATCATTCTGTAATTTCATATCACAGATTGGTCTAGCAGAGCTTGACCATCAAATTATACTGAAACACTGTTAACTGTCTCAAAAATATCTCATCAACTGCAAATTATACTGAAACACTGATAACTGTCTTAAAAATATCTCATCAACTACGAAGTTTACTGAAACACTGATAACTGTATCAAAAATATCTCGTCAAGAAATCTTCTCAATTTGAAGATTGTGACACCTTTACAGTCAACATCACAATGTGGTTTTCTATTTCTCAGCACCTACTGCTGATCATAAGGATCAAGAAAATGAGTTAGCACCAGGATGAAAATCTGCAATTTTTGCCACGAACCTCCAACCTAACACAAACCAAAAATTCCATGTCCAACCAGATATTGCTAAACTGATCAGAAACAGGGCTGCACTTTCAAAGATGACACCCCTATGCTCTTTAAAAAAAAAAGCTGTTTGAAAATTATCTCTTTAATTTGTCACATATTTCTTTTTTTGATTTTTACCATTCACTTTGAGCGCAGCCGTGGTTTCCTGCTCTCCACAGGAGCACGTGTAATCTCCAGCATCTGCCAGGACTAAATCATGGATCACCAGCTCAGCCACCGTGCCCTGGCACCTCACGGTGAACTTGTCACTTGTCCCCAGGATTTGGTGTCCTTTCCTCCATGCCACGGCAGCTCCAGCCTTGCTCAGCTCGCAGCAGAAAGTGGCCATGCCATTTTCTGTGCCTTCCACGTTCTTCAGCTCTTTCTTAAAGTGAGGAGGGAGGGCTGAAGGTCACAGGTGAAAGAGAGCACTTTAAAATCGAACAAATAGTTTGTCTTGACTGCCTCACTGGGTTAAAACACTCTAAAATGTTTTAGGATGCACAGAACATGAGAGTAAGGGATGATTTCAGGGGCATCCCTGGTTTGTGCTTTGCAAAACACCACATTCAGCATCTCACAATGACTTGGAAATAAGTGTTAAATTATAACAGCTCTGAGCATCATAAAAGAGTGAGCTTGGACAGCTGGAAAACACCTTACTCACAAATCAGAGTGTTTTTAATTATATGAGACGCGGCATAACATGGAGAACCACACCAGTCTCAACCCCTCAACTCTCACTGATTTGGAAATTTATAAAACTATAATATCAGTACTGAGAGATTTTGTTTTAAAGGCATTTGAAGATGTAACAACAGAAAACAGATACCAAGATTCCAATGAACTATGCACAGCTCCTTCTCAAAACCAGATTAAGAATTAAAATGAACACCACGTGTCTTAAAATTAAAATTTCATAACTTTTCAATTTCACCCAAGAACACCAAGTGAAATCTCAGTGATATGCCCTAAATAAATAAGTGAAAATACTTCAAAGTGCCATTTTGACTTCATCAAGCTTTCCATTATCCACTTCCAGCTTCCATCAACAGGAAAGAGCAGGGACTGAACAGATCTGGGATGCTGCTCATCAGCCCCAAAGGAAGGGCTTTCAGTGCAAGATATTCCCAGGGGTTGGAACAGCTGCCATAACATTTTAAAATAACATAAGGGATCAAGAGCAGACTGTGATCCCACAGTAGGATCACAGATGACAAGGCAGGGAATTCCTGTTGCCCCAGATATTTTACCATGCACGATCAGGGAGGCAGTGCTTGTCTTGTCTCCACACACACAGGTGTAATCTCCTGCATCTCCTTCCTCCAGGCTGTGGATTGCCAGCTCAGCAGTGGTGTCCTTCAGCCTCATTTTGTATTTGTCACCAGGTGTGAGCACCTCCTGCCCCCTCCTCCACTGCACCAGGGCGGGTTTGCTCAGCTCACACTGCAGAACAGCCGTCCTGGTTTCTGTGCCTTCCACATTGACAAGATCTCTTTTGAACAGTGCAGGCAGAGCTATGGGGTGCAACATGAACAGAGAGGACATCAAAACCATTAACCAGACCTTGGGGAGCTCAGGGATGGGGCCTGTGGCCAGTCCTTCACCATTACAGCAAAACAAATCAGTCTGGAAATCTGTCTAATAAAATACCACAGGATCCCACTGGGATATGCTAACATTAACTTGTTCATATTCACCACTTCACAGCTGACTCCAATACTCCTCTCTACCTATTTCACTCTGAAATCATCTATCTTGAACATTAATGATCTGAATTTTGATTAAAATTCATCAGCCAGGGTGACAGCACTGCTGGAGATCCCCACCTTTCCTAACATCATAATTTGTAATTCTGGTTCAGAAAAGAAAAAAAATTAAAAAATCATAACATAGCTTCAGGTGCACCTTTAACCCAAGATTTCAAAGGATATAATGATACTAATATCAGGATTACAGATTTTTTTTAGCAGCATCCAAAGAGTTTTCTTTTGATGTGCCACTAAAATAAAATGGAAGTGATCTAGGGATGAGAATGATAGGTCAAAAGAGGGGAGGTACAAGACAAACAAAAACTGTGCAGAAAATCTGGGAGAATAGATTTCTCCTCCATTTCCCCTTGTCCTTGGTAGCTTTTTATCCATAAGAGATATCTTAAATAAAAGCTGTTCTGCCATTCATGGGAGCTGTACATGGACTGCTCCTTCTGGAGGGGCAAGCAGAACTCATCACCATTCACCATGGCAGAGCCAGGAACAAAATTTCTCCCATTATTCCCCCTATTTCTCCATTATTCCCTAAGTCAGAACCTGCAGAATAATGCTGAGGGGATGGGAATTTATTTAAGAACTGTTTCCTCAGCAGAATATACCACAGTCCTGGAGAAGAGGAGGGTGGCCACTTGTTCCTGAATGGAAAAACCTCTGACTGACTGAGCTCAGCAGATTGAAAGAACTTTCCTTCAGGTTAAGCATGAAAATCCACTGATGTCAGGGAGATACAACGAGAAATCCCTTGGGAATAATCTTCTGCTGGGTTCTGCTCACTCTTGCTCTGAGATGAGAAATTCTCCCAACTTTTCTTTACTCTGATATAAAGCCATCAGCTTCAAAGTGACAGGCAGTGGGAGAGGGGATGGAACAACTCCAAGAAAATACAGCAGAATCAAAGCACCAAAGCAAGAGGGGAGGAGAGAGAGGAAAGGGAATCCTTGAGGTGCTGCTACCCCGACAGAGAACGGCTTTTTTACCATGGACCGTCAGGACAGCTGAGGTCTTCTGATCTCCACACACACAGCTGTACTCCCCTGTGTCCTCCACCTCCAGATCCCGGATCAGCAGCTCTGCAGCTGTATCTTCCTGTCTCATCCTGTACTTTTCACTGGGTTTGAGTGCCTTGTCCCCTTTTTTCCACTCCACTGGGACGCCCACCGTGCTCAGCTCGCAGTGCAGAGCGGCTGTGCCACCGTCTGTGGCTTCCCTGTTCTTCAGCCCTTCCTTGAAAAAGGCAGGCAAAGCTGAAGGATAGCAATAGCAGCAGTGAGATGTAGCTCCAAAGAGTTAAAATTATGTTTAAGTTTACTTTTCCCCTCTCATCTTCAACTGATTTATCAACAGACATTCTCACGGGTCTCCGTGAATCAGCGTTGGGAAAGAAATGTCATCACCAGGAGAGGATTTAATGCTTGCAGGAATCCATGGAGATATTTTACATGTGCTTAGAGTCACAAATCAATACAAATAGAGGTCAAAACACCATTTTCTTCCCCCTGTGAAATTTCAATCAAAACGAACAAACACCAATTTGAAATTTCTGGAAAGAAAATGGTTTTATGACATTTTAAACCACAAAGGGAGGATGTTTGCTGTGTTTCTATATAGTTAAGTAAACAAAGAGACATTTTACATTTTAAAAAAAATGAAACACTGGAGTTTCATTTTAAATGTCAGTTTGAAATGAAATAGTTCATTTCAAGACATGGTGGGAAAACAAGCATTTTCACCTGAACTGACATACCCTTTCAAAGATGTCAGGTTCAGTAAAAATCAAAGTTTTCCCTGAGAATGGTTGTCCTTTAGAAGTTCTAGGCCTGTTTTACACTGAATTTACAACTGAATTTCATGACAACTGGGCTGTAAGTCTAAAAGCACTCTGTTGCCTCAGGAATGGACTATGGGTATAAGATTCTAGGGAATAACCTGACATTTAGGAATTTTATGAAACCTTAAAATCCTAAAGATTTGAAGCAACCCATTTTTGTCCTGACCATAACAGGGAGTCTAAGAAAGGACCTTTCAAGGGAAAAGCAAAATGATGGCCCCTAATCAAAAGAGTAGCAGCAACCCTGGCTGCCTGGTACACTGATATCCCTCTTGTGTCCCAAATTCCAGCTGCACAGATGCCAGTGGGTGCAATTCACTGGCATGGGTGAGCTGTGGGTAAAGATCTGCCTGAAGAAGGAGATGGGAGTGCAACCAAGGGTCTGTCCAAAGGAGAAGAGAAATCAGAGTAGCTACTTTCAGGATGCGCCTTGTTTTGTCTGTTTTACCATGAACTGATAAAACTGCCATGGTCTGCTGGTCTCCACACACACAGGAATAATTCCCAGCATCCGCCGTGTCTAGGTTGTGGATTATAAGCTCAGCCACGACACCTTCCCGCTTCATTTTGTATTTGTCACTTGGCTTGAGGGTCTTGAACCCCTTCTTCCACTCCACGTTAGCAGCAGCCTTGTTCAGCTCACACTGCAGGGAGACACTTTTACCCTCAGTGGCTTCTTTGTCCGTGAGTCCCTTGGTGAAAAGAGCAGGCAGGACTGCAGAGCAAACACGGACATGGCATCAACCCTGGGAAAGCCTCAATCCATGATTTGATCCCTCTCTTATCTCCCTGA
>VRYO01002734.1:2243140-2272666 GCA_009812075.1 Sialia sialis | reverse complement strand
GATCCTCGCTTTAAAAATAAATTAATAAATAAATAAATGTGGCTTATATTCGGGTGCTGCTTACATATGGACAAATCCCGTGGACTACCCGGCTACTGGGACGTGCAGCTTATAATCAGGTGAGGCTTATAATTGTGAAATTACTCTAATCCTCTGCACTCAATTAATTTTTCCCCCCAATGAACAGTTACAGATTGAAAATCCCAGACACAGAATATGAGCTCACATGAATGGCACCTACAAGGGTGTAATAAATTTAAAAATTTAAATTTTTCTTATTAAAGATGGCACTGCCACAAAAAAAAGAAAAAAGGAAAAAAAAGATGAAAAAATAAAAAAAAAGGTGCTATGTGATGTATTTTTGTTTAATCAATC
The DNA here is from genome assembly GCA_009812075.1 of Sialia sialis. Lineage (NCBI taxonomy): Eukaryota > Metazoa > Chordata > Aves > Passeriformes > Turdidae > Sialia > Sialia sialis. The sequence continues at coordinate 2,272,291 of VRYO01002734.1, read as the reverse complement.
TATTAAGCCCTTGCTGAAGTGTGGCAATGTCTCAAGTGGTACCCACCATTCACTTTGACCCGAGCTGTGGTTTTCAGTTCCCCAGCACTGCAGGTGTAGTCCCCAGCATCCACGGATTGCACATCTCGAATTATGAGCTCTGCCACAGTCCCATGCTGCTTAAATTCGTATTTCTCACTGGCATAGAGAACAGTGTCTCCCTTCATCCACTTCACTGGGGTACCAGGCTTGCTGAGCTCACAGGTCAGCCTGACCTGCTTGCCTTCTTTGGCTTCTTCATTCTGGAGCTCTTGCTTGAAAAGAACTGGTGCTTCTGAAAAAAAAGGAATAACACCAAAGTTAAAAGAAACACGTGAGGTTGAAAATTACTTTTCTGTTTTAGTATCAGACTTCGTTTTTGAGACAGAAAACAGCAGGAATGAAAAATCACTAGCAAAGAGTAAACTGATCCTGACATCTCACATCTGACTGCCAGCACTTTACAGCAGAAAAAAAAATTAAAAAATTTTAAAAAATAATTGATGCCAGATGATTATTTTCTTTTTAACCACAATCTGCATTGCTGAAGATGCTGCTGCCCTTACTGCTCTCATTATTAATATCAGTGGCAGATGCTGCAGTCAGTGACACAAACATAAAACTTCACTGAGGTCAGCTCACACACAACACAGAGGACACAGGAATGGCAAAGCACTTTCTGTCATCACCAGCAGTATTGATTTCTCATCATGAAAAACCCCTACACTGCATTTTTTTTAATCCAGCATAGACACAGATTCAAACCAGCACAGAGCAAACACAGAGAGGGAAGCACAGCTGAACGTGGCAGGGTCCCTGTGGAGAATCCCCTGCAGCCTCTGTCACAGCCTGGGATTCAAGGCTTTAAGGTGAGCTAGTGCAGGGAAGGCATTTTTGGGGGAAAACAAACTCAGCTGAAATGTTCAGATAAGGAAAAAGTAAATTATTCTTGAATTATGCTGTTTTATGCTGTTTATGGCTGTTGGAAATCCACACCCTATTATCCTGTCCCCTTTCACCTCTAGTTTGGGACACTCAGTGTCACAGGACTACTAAATTTCTATTTTCTGTTTTTGCATTCTCTTGTTCTGATACAGTTTTCCAACAGTGCAATTTCTTGTAGACATGCTCATGGCTTGACTCCTTGACCTGAAGCCATGTATTTAAATCCTACATCCATCCACACCCTTCTCTGTCAGGGGAAAAATGGGGCAGTTGTGGGATCATTACAAATGTGGCTCTTTTCTAACAGAAAATTGTTCATCCAGATCCTACTGGAGTCAGCACAGATCTTTGTTCTGTGGGCAATGGATACTGGGAAAACATCCTACAGAAAAACAGAAAACTGGGATCATTAACAATTAACTCTTCTTCATTGCATCATCAAGGTCTTCTCTTTCCTGCACAGCCTCAAGTTGGTTCTTTGTGCTCTAGAAAAGCCCTGTGAGCAGCTTGTGCTCCCACTCAGTGCTCTGGGGTTCATGTTGATCATTCCAGCAACTCAAATTTTTGTTCATGCTGACTTCCCTGATCCAGATGCAGTTTCTGCTCAGTGCATCCCAAGTGTGTAACACCAGCTGCCCACAGGACATCCTCTGGTGTGGATAAACACAGCCTGTGAAATCCTCCCTGTTCCTGCCCAAACCTGCCCAGGGGAGTGATTTAACTCGCTCACAGAGTGATTTAACCCACAGAGACAGAGCTCCCCCTCAGCTGGGGCTGCGTCAGTGACTCAGGACAGACAGGGGCATTTAGAAAGTGATATTTGGTGAGCCTGGTTCTGACCTGGATGAAACCCCACCCATACCTAACTCAGAGTTAAAAAATTCATTTAAGAAGAGAACTTTTGCCTCAGCTCAGATAACAGCCCTTTAATTCACAGAATCACAGAACACTTTGGGCTGTAAGGGCCCTTTAATATCTATACCATTCATATCTATCCCAAACCCCTGCCATGACCCCAGACATCTTCAACCAGACCAGGCTGCTCAGAACCCTACCCAACTTGACCTTGAATGTTTCCAAGGATGGAGAATCCACCACCTCTCTGGGCAACCTCCTATATGTTTTACCAACCTCATTGTAAAAAACTTCTTCCTTAAATCTAATTAAATTAATTCTATTTCACTTTAAACCATCTCCCCAAGCAGGAGAGCACCTTGGTGCTCTTTGGGTGCATTTCTCTGAATAAATCTGGCTGCCTAAAAGATAGACACAGAGCTGTGAGCTCCCTCCTTGGAAAGGAGACAGCTCTGGGAGGTGATCCCTCCTTTCTGTGGATTATCTCTTAGCCTGATGTGTTCTGCTCTCCTTTGGGGTTTGGAATGAGATGATCTTCAATGCACCTTCCAGCCCAAACCATTCTAGAATTCCATGATTCTCAGAGGCACTGAAGTTCCTCAGAGCTAGAGCCAGGTCAGATGAAGGATTCTGGTTTCACATTCTGTCCCCTATTACTCACACCACAAGATTCCTTTTCAGTGCAGTTTCATGTTTTTATCATTTCAATTACAGTAATTCACGACTATAAGGCACTTTTTTTTTTTTGCGGCGAGGATCTGCACACAACAAGGTAATGAATTAGTAACGGAATGGCGCCATCGCGGGGTTTACTGGCAGCTGCTCAATTTGCAAATATTTTTCACAGATCGGTGCAGCCTTCACACGCAGCCCCAGGCGCTCTCCCCGTGCCGCGGGCCTCAGCACTCCCGCCCGCCCCCAGTGCCGGCTGCCACAGCTCCCACAGCTCGCACTTCCAGGTTGGCAAATTTCTGAACTTTGTCCATATATAAGGCACACCGGACTATAGGGCGCACCTCCGGGTTTCGATCAAGATTTTAGTCAAAAGGGTGCGCCTTATAGTCGCGAAACTACTGTAATTACTCTGGGCTCTGTGTTAGGTCCCAAACCATCACTGCAAAAGTTCTGACCCTTGACAGCAATGACTGCACCACTTCTGGCTGCTCCAGCCTCCCACCCACATCTGTCACTGCTTCTTCCTTCTGCCCTGAGAATGACAAGCTTGGCTCTAAATCCTGCCTGCCTGATGTTATATTTGGAAGAATTCCTAAGGCTCTGCCCATCCTTGCACCACTTCTCAGGGCGGTCTGACGTGGAGGTTTCACACTGATGATTCACATCCTACCCCTCAATGATTTCAGTGTCAACCAGTTCCTCTGTGAACACACGGGGCTTCTCCAGACTCCTAAAAACCATCTGAGATGGTTCTGAAGATATGTATATTCTCAGATCACAAGTAATCTGTAAGATTTGGATCCAGAATCGCTTGTATCAAAGCTATAAATCAGGGTTAGTAAAAAATAACTTGGTGTTTGTGACTATAAAGCCCTCAGGAAGGCACCAGTGATGTTGTAAAGTGTTTAACTGTCAAATGATATCTGGGAGACACTGGAGAAAATATTCCTGCTGAAGAACATAAATAATTAGCCTTTTGCAAATAAAACCTTTCATTTTCCCTCAGGAAAAAGAAATCCATTTGCATTTCTGCAGCTTAGCAAAATTTGGGCAAATTTTCAACTTCTGTGAAAAGAAAAGTTCTTCAAAATAAATGTGGATATTGTAAAAAGAAAAAAAAAAGAGAGATTATGATCTGAAACAGTGTGTTTTGCATCTCTGGGCAACGAGAATTATTTCTATTTCCAGTGAGGAAACATCTCTCTGATCCCACATTCTTGGGCTGTCTGGCATTCATTTTATGTCTTTGCTACTAAACACTGCAGTTTTACCTCAGTTTAACTTCTCCAGAGAAAACAATCTATTGTCAACGAATACCAGAGAGCAGATGCAATGTTGCCTTTCAAACAATGAAAACTGAATTTAAAACTTACTGGTTGCCCTTTTTTTTTTGTTTTCATTTAATTAATTGATTTTTCCTCATGGATCATCACCTAATCAGTTTGAGGAAAACTGAACAAGGCATCCACTGTACCATCAGTGCACTATAATATTCTCATTTAAATCAAATAAACACTCTAAGAGTTGTCCAGGATTAAAAGGAGCAATTCTCCAGCCTTAATTTCATTATATAATAATGTAACTTTTGAACAAGTACAGATAAACAACGATGGTGCTAAATTTGTAGCATTTCTGGTTTTTTGCTTGGATTTTTTTCACCTACCCACATTAACCCCACTTATTTCTACTCATCATTTCCTCTCCTGCAGTTGTGATGATGGATTTACCTTTAACAACCAAACTGGCAGATGTTTTCTTATCACCAGCTTCAAATGTAATGAGCCCCGAGTCCTTCAGTGAGAGCTTTTTCAGCGTTAGCAGGTGATATCCACTAGGCTGGGACTGGATCTCATTAAGTTCATTGGTATGGAGTGGGGTTTTATCCAAAAACCACTGCACTCTGCTATAGTCTACGGGAGAGATTCTGCACTTGAACATGGCAGATTCTCCTTCTAACACAGTGACATCCTCCAGGTCTTCTGTTATTAGCACTTTCTGGCCTGAAAGGAACATAAATACATCAATTACTGGAATCTTCACTTTCTGGAGTGAAAATCGACATGGAAAACTCCCGAGATTTCCCACGTGAGCATTTCAAGTAAGAAATATGCTCACGAGAGAAGATTGAAACAGAATTCCCCTGATATTGATCATAAAACCCACTCACAGGAAGATAATATATACAGGACACACAAAATAGGGTGAAGACAACTTTAAAGCGCCAGAAAACATAAAGCAGAGCAAGTAGCCAGTACAATGCGAATCCAGAGTTATAAATTTTCTCCTAATGAAATCCCTGGAAAGGTTGGAAGGATGAGTCTCTGACAGAATTATTGGGCTCTAAATGTCACCAAGAGAGGACCTCTCCCTTGACAACCTGCCTGATTTTCTACAGCAAAAATAACTTTATGGGATAGGATCACTGATTCCACACCTTCTTGGAATTCAGTCTAACCATAAACACAGTGGGAAATGGAGAAAATGTCTGACTGACTTTGGTAAAAAATCCCCAAGACATCTGCCCTGAAAACCTCCTGTATATATACATACATCCCAAACTAAACATAAATATAAACATGCATATAAAGATAAAATCTCACTATAAAAAATATATAAAATAAAGTTATCAATGTATAAAAAATATCTCTGGTGTTCCTCCTACTTATAAAATCAGCACAGGGGTGTTTAACTTTGATGTTCATGACAGAGAAGTGTTTTTTCATTCAGAAAAGCTGGTGTTAAAAACCTCAGAGTGAATTCAGACAGCTCGGAGCCTGATATTACGATGGGGATTAAACACATTTCTTTGCTTCTTGAGGATGCTGTAGCAGATAATCAGAGAGTCTGAGTTTACCCCCTTGTCTTTAAAATAATAATTAGCAAGTGGACACTGCTGCACCTCCATCTGACTATTCTTGAATCATTTCTGCAGAGGGCAGGGTTAGATGGGACATTGGGAAGGAATTGTTCCCTCTGAGAGTGGGCAGGCACAGGGTGCCCAGAGAAGCTGTGGCTGATCCCTGGAAGTGTCCAAGGCCAGGTTGGACAGGGCTTGGAGCACCCTGGGACAGTGGAAGATGTCTCTGCCATGGCAGGGGTGGCACTGGGTGGGTTTTAAGTTCTCTTCCAATCCAATCCATCCCATGACTCTATTCTATTTCTCCATGCCCTCTTAGAAACCACTCCTGGGAAGAAGAATCTAGGGGTCTGGAGAGAAGTCTGAAGGCAGGATGACCTTCCCTCATCCAACAGCAGGCACTGTGAACCACATCCCTTTGTGTTCACACAGGAACACCAATCTGTCCCCTCACATGAGCCTTGGGGGGGGGTTAAATCACACCCCAAATACTCCAGGTGTAATTGCTGCAATTTGCTCTGTAAGTCCAGCTCTACACTGCTGTATTTGTGTCCACATGTTCCTGCCATCATGAGAGAGAAGAACCAGAAACCAAGGGCTCTGCCACAGCAGAAAAGGGATGCACAGCCACATTCCTCTCATTCATACCTTGCACAGTGAGCTTGGCTCTGGACTGGGCGTCCCCAATGTCACAACTGTAAGTGTCACTGTCACTTTTCTCCAAGTTCTTTATGGTCAGCTGGAGGACTTGTCCTTTCTGCGTCATCTCGTATTTCCTGCCAGCCCTGAGCTCAGCGATGCCTTTCCTCCACACCACAGAGGATGCAGCTCTCTCACTCTGGCACACAAAAACTGCAGTTCCACTTTCGTCGACTTTCAGGTCTGAGAGCTCCTTCACAAAATAATTAGGCTTTTCTGGAAGGAAATAAATAAATAAATAAATAAATAAAAATTAATGAGAGACAGATTTGTTACCCAAACTAATCCTGAGCATCCAGAGTGGCTTTGGATCCTCTCTGCTCCAGCACATAGAATCATAAAAAATAATCATAGAATCATTTAGGCTGAAAAAACCTCTAAGATCACCAAGTCCAACTATTAACTTAATTAAACCATATCCCAAACAACCACATCTACACATCTTTTGAATCCCCACAGTGGTGGTGACTCCACCACTTCCCTGGGCATCCTGTTCCAATGCCTGACCATCTTTTCCATGAAGAAATTTCATTTTACATCCAATCCAAACCCTGTGGCCATTTCCTCTCATCCCATCAGAAAGAATGTATCTAAAATCACCAGGTTCCCCTCCTGTCACAGGAAAGATCAGGTGAAATATCTCCAGGAAAGTTTAATGCCATGGTCCATGTACTGGTGAGGTCTCCTCTTGCAGTTTTCATCATTTACATTTAAAACAGAATAATTCAAACTGCCAGTTTTGATTGGCTGGTTACAGAGCCCATAATATTGCTCAATATCCACAAGATGTCTTTTTCATATCTAATTTTTTAAGCTTTAATCAACGATTTTTTAATAAAACTAAAAATTGATCCTGCCCAGGCAGATGGAGGAGAAGAAACTTCCCATGGTTGTGGATATTTACATCCAACCCCTAAACCTGCCAGCTCCTCTGCAGCCTTCAGCTGACCTTGCACAGTGATCCTGGCCGTTGTTTTGGAGGTCTCTGTCTCACAGGTGTATTCCCCACTGTCCTTGAGCGTGGAGTCACGGATGATGAGCGTGGCCCGTGTCCCCTCCTGCTGCAGCTCGTACTTCTGGCTTTTCCTGATTGCTTTGCCGTCCTTGAACCACCTGATGGTCACATCAGCTTTGGACAGTTCACAGCTCAGGGTGATGTCCTGCCCTGCTGGTGATGTCTTATTCTCCAGCTGTTTTGTGACCTCTGTAGGTTTTTCTGCAGAGATTTTAAAAAAAAGACCTTTGAATGAAAATCATCTCAATATGGTTGGGGTTTTTGTAATTCAAATCACAGAATCCCAGAAGGGTTTGGATTGGAAGGGATCTCAAAGATCATCCAGTTCCAAGGCAGAAACACCTTCCACTATCCCAGGTTGCTCCAAGCCCTGTCCAACCTGTCCTTGGACACTTTCAGGGGCAGCCACAGCTTCTCTGGACACCCTGTGCAAGGCTGGAACAAGATGATGGAAGGTTCCTTCCAACCAAAACCATTCTGTCATTTCCTGGTTCTGTGGAAAAGGACTAACTACAGATTATAAACCATGCCTAAAAATTACCAATTTCTTCTCTCCACTGACCACCCAGGAGCCTTGGGTGATTTTCTCTGATGCACAGTTGTAATTATCTGTACACATTACCCAGTATAGACAGTTGTCAAATATCTAAAAATTTCATCATTTCATTTGTTTTTAAGGAAAAATCTCAGCTCTTCAAGGCTCACGGGGAAGGCTGCTGACTCAGATCATAAGAAGTTTTGCTGACAAACCTTATGAAAATACATCCAGGACTTTTCTGATCCCCTTACCTTTCACAACCAGGGAAGCCTTGGAGGTGAGACCACGGGCAGTGAAGGTGACCTCACCAGTGTCATCAGATATCACATTTTTGATGCTCAGTGTGTATTTCCGACCCGCGTTGGAGGTTTTAAACCTCCCCCCACTTTCCACTTTCCTCCCGTTCAGCGTCCAGCTGAAGTCATCAATGCTTTCATGGGACAAAACACACTCAAAAGTGCAATCTTCTCCCTCCTGGATTTCAGTGCTCTTGAGCCGTTTGGTGATGCCAATGTTCAGTTCTGGAGAACAAAAATTACATTAATACTAGTTAAAGATGTTTTTATGATAGAGAGGAGTGGAGAAATGGTGTTTTTGTCTCATAAGAGGGGTTTATCTGCTAGATTGGCAGGACACTGCATTCCTTACAGCTGGCTGTGACATGGAAGGATTTTTCAGACTCAGAATCATCCCAAAGTAGTATAAAAAAAGAAATGTGAATCTTCTGGCTGTGCTCAGGAAGGACTGAATGAACTCCGAGAGGAAAATTCAAGATTCAATGAGTTAGAGAAAAGCTGTCAGAAAAGAAGCCTCAGGGACAATGAGTGAGGTTCTTCATGCTGGAAGGGGAAATGGGATGTTTGAATTTTTTTGACTTGCTACTCCTGATGTTCAAACCAGGCAAATTCTGAAATTTCTCACGAACATTATGAGTTTGGAAGCCATGAACACTTCTTTGTCCTTCAGGCTGACACAAGGATTAGGGGACAGGCTGAACCACTGAGTTCCTAAAAGATATTGTTGTCCTGCTTTTGTGTTCCTGCTATGGAGTCTATGAGTCAATAGCTCAAAATATGAAACAGGCTGCTTGGGGGAGGCTTTGTTGTTAGTTGGGATTTATTTTTATTTTTTTTAGAAACTTTTGCTTTTCTAGGATGAAATTTACACTTTAGGGATGTTCAGGAAGAAAATTGTCACTACATTGCTGACACTGATTTTTCACTTAGAAGCCCTGAATAAACTTACACCAAAATTAACAGGGATTGCTCAGACATCACAGTATTTTGTGAGATTTATACAGGAACAGGTGCACCAAGCCCACCCATATTTTAACACCCCTTGAGAGGCCACTCAACACTTACCCTGAACGCTGACCTTTGATTTGGCAACATCAGTGCCGATGTCGCAGGTGTACAACCCCGCATCTGTCTTTTCAAGGTCATGGATGAGGAGGCACAGCGTCTTCCCAGACTGTATCTCCTCATACTTCTTGCTGGAAGTGATCTTCACACCATCCTTTTTCCAGACAGGTTTCACCTTCTCTTTGGAGACTTCACATTCCAGTTTGATCACTCCTCTCTCCTCACCGAAAACGTCATCCAAGGATTTCATGAAGACAGCAGGTTTCTCTGGAGGTCAAGAGGCAAAACAGAGAACAACCAGGATGTTTGGGACACTTTCACAGCTATCAAACATTTAGAGATATTAATAAAACCTTGGCATCGTTGCTGATACCAATGCAGAACCTAAACTAGTGTCACCCTCAAGCACCCCAAGTCCTCCATCCTGCTCTCAATCCTTTATCCTACTCCAAATCCCTTCATCGCAAGACTGTGTTGACATGAGGGTGCAGACCTCACACTGTCCTTGTTGAACCTCAAAAGGTTCACTTCTTGAGCATGTCCATGTCCCTCTGGATGGCACCTCAACCCCCAGGCAGGTCTCATGCCCCATGTGTCACCTGCACACTCCCTGAGGGTGCCCAAGAACCTGTTAAACCACAGGAACTCATTTGTGTGACTGAACTTTAGGGCGTATGAAGGACAGCAGGAAACTGTCTTGTCATGGCTGATTGAATCCTGCTCCAGAACTGATGCATTAAAACCCAGAGAATGATAGAATATCCTGAGCAGGAAGGGATCCACAAGGATCATCCAGTCCAACACCCGTCCCTGCGCAGACACCCCAATAACCCCATGTTGTCCAAACACTCCTGGAGCTCTGGCACCCTTAGGACCATGATCATGCCCTGAGGAGCCTGTTCAGTGCTCTCCATCCTCTGGGGGAAGAATCTTTTCATGGTATCCAACCTAAAACCTCATGACTCAGGCCCAGCTGTTTCCTCAAGTCTTGTCACTGGCCACCAGAGTGAGGAGATCACTGCCCTTCCACTTCCCCTCCCATGAGGATGTTGAAGCCCACAGCAAGGTCTCCCCTCTATTTTCTCTTCTCCAGCTGACCAAACCAAGTGACCTCAGCTTCTCCTCTCAAGGCTTCCCCTCTACACCCTTTACCATCCTCATGGCTCATATTTAATAGCTCAACATTTTTTATTTATCAAGCAGGATTGCCTCATGGATTTGGTGAATAAGGGAATTTTTGCATTTCATCAGGACCCACCTATCACCTTCAGCTGCACGGTCTCCGACACCTTGTCTGACTTCATTGTCACCGTGCCAGCATCCTCAGGCTTCACCTGCTTCATGGTCAGCGTGTAGCACTTGCCAACGCTCTTGATGTCGTTGAAGTTGTTGGTGTAGAGGAGGGTGCCATTGAGGAACCACTCCACGTCCTCGTCGTCATGGGACAGCTCACAGGAGAACACAGCAGAGCTGTCCTCTTCAATCTCCACGTCCTGCAGATGCTTGAGGACCTCCACATTGCGGGCTGAAGGAAACCAAGGAGCACCACCACCATCATAAATCATCAACCACAAGCAATTTCATGGAGTTTATTAGATTATTTGTTCTGGTCTCCTGAACACCATTATTTGTTCTGGTTTCCTGCACACCTTTGGTCATCATATTTCACTTACTTGGTTCTGCATTTGTGCCAACAGGAAAAAAAATAATCTATTTAAAAGACCAATCAAAACTGTCTAAAATTGTCTAAAACTGAGTACCCTCAGTTCTCTTTTTAGATATAAATCAGTTTGGAGGTTTTGTTTGTGTTTTGTTTAAAAACAAGTAACTTTTTTCTAAAATGATGTTACAATGACTCTAAGCATCCCTCAGAGCTCCAATCCCTGTGTGCTTGTCACTGCACAGACAAATACATTTTAACTAAATTGTCCCTCATTTCCAAGGAAACTGTGACGCAGAGGATGAGATAAGACAATTATTTTGGCCACAGAGGCAAAGTACAAAGAGATTAAGCAACTTGCTCAGGTTTAGGGAGCAAGAGGATTTTGATTTTTTTCTTTCCCAGTCCTTGAGCAGAGATTTCTCCTTGGAGCTTCTCCGCTCATGGAATGCTGTTTTCAAGGATGAGACAACTCAAAAGAGGGTTTGAGAGTATTATTTGATTTTAAAATTATATTTTTTTTTGTTTGGATGTAATGAAACCACAGAATCATTTAAGTTGGAAAAGATCCCCAAGACTGGGTCCAACCATTCCCTCAGCACTGCCAAGGTCACCATGAAACCACATCTCCAAAACTTTTCAGTCCCTCCAGGGATGGTGACATCACCACTGCCCTGAGCAGCTCATTTCAATGTTTGACAATACAATCAAGTAAGAACCTCTGCAATGCCAAACTGCTACCAAGAGATGCTCCCTGGACTTTTGGAAATGATTCTGTGGCTTCAATTCTTGCTGGAAGTGACACAGTGAACATCTTTTCTTGCAGTGTCCCCTGAGGGGAAGAACTGGCTAAAAACAGTTCCATGCCCAGATGGGATAGAACATCACTATGAAGAACAATTGTATTCAGATATATAATAGTTATAAAATTTATATATAGCAGGTAGACAAATGTATAGCAGATAGACAAGCTGACACAGTTGTCAGGAAATGAAAACCACAGATCACCAGAATCAGAGGCCTTTAGCAGTTTAACCTAAAGGATATTTTTAGTTAGAAGCACCAGAGGTCTAATTCCATGCATTAAATGAACAATAATGTGTCTTGACAAATGTTAATTTGTACCTTACCCAGATGCTGCCCTCCCACACACATTACCAGCTTTTCACCAAAAGCTGGATTTCAGGATTGTGGAATCAGCAGTTTGCTTGTGACACTGCATTTATATTAAATTAGAAGATAACTGTGGGAATCTAGCTCTCCTCAGGAGGAAGAGCCCTGAGTGAAACAGAATCACAAAAACCAGCACCAGGCCAGCCCTGCTGCTGCAAACCTCCCGTACCTTCAACACTCAGCTTGGCTTCGGTCTCTGCGATCCCAGCCCTGCACTTGTACACGCCAGCATCCTCAGGCTTCACCTTCATGATCTTGAGCTCTGCTGAGTACTGATCCCGCTTGATTTTGTACTTCTCCGAGGGCTCAAGAAGCTCTTGGCCCTTGAACCATTTCACGTGCTTTGGGGAAGGCCTGAAGTCACAGGACAGGATGGCCGAGTGTCGCTCCAGGACGGTCTTGTCCTCCAGCTTCCTGGTGATCTGGATGTGGTAATCTGCAAAGCAGGGGTGGGGAAGAACAAAAGAGGAAATTTTTAATCTGTATTTCATGCCGATTAATTTAATATATGACTTTCACAACTGTTTTGTGAACTGCTCAGATCCTGCTACAAGTGTCTCTAACAGAGCCCATGCGCTTTGAAGCTGCAACAGCACGATGATCTGTAAGAAAAGCTGATTTCTTTAAGATAATACTGTATATTAACCACCAAATTCATGGTCCACTTCTGGCTCAGTGCTTGCTGAATTGCTCTCTAATTGAGGCTTTCATTCAAGTAAGAGCAATTGAAAGACAAAGCAAGGACTTCAGGATGTGATTGGAGAGATTTACCATGGTGACAGCAGAAGACTAAAAAAACCTTGAGGCTTTGTCCTAGATCAAGTTAATGACAAAATGAATTAAGTAAATGAGCTATCATCTTGTCTAGTTCAGAAATGGGACAAAATAAACTCTCCTGGCAAATTTCATCTGTTTTGTCCTCCTTGGTAAAGTCAAGAGAATAAAAATAAACCAGAAACCAGTTTTAGCTTGACAGATGTGAATACCAGAGACACCAAAGTCATTTAGTCAGATCCCTTCCTAGGACATTTCAGGCTCAGTTGGTTCATCCAGCTCCAAACAACTTGAGCTGGGAACTAAACAGATCTTCCAGGTATGCACACATTTCCAAGAACCTAGCCCAGAACAGAGAATATTTACGACAAATTACTTTCCAGGTACTGAGAGAGGGAAGATCTTTGTTCTGATTTGTTCTCTGTTCTGATATATATTAAATCCACATTACCTCTGACGAGCAGGTTCGCCGTGGATTTGGATTTGCCAATGGAGAACTGGATGGTGCCTGTCATATCAACGCTTGTTTTTATTATTGTCAGCCTGTGGATGGTGCCTTCCTGCTGCATGATGATGTTCCTGCCAGCCTGCAAGGCTGCTCCCTTCAGGAACCACTTGGCAGGTTTCACAGATGGAATGGATGTCTCACATTCAAAATTGGCTTCTTCAGGCTCAGTCACGTCCTCATCACACAGCTCTCTTACAATATTAATGGCTTGCTCTGGATGGAACAAGAGAGCAGGGATTTAGGAGTCATGAAAGCTTTTCCATTATCAGCCTGAACGCTCATGACATCTTTTCTGCACTTATGAACTCAAAAGGACTTAAAACACCTTTTTATTTTTCTGTGTAAAAGCAAACAGATGTTGCAGGTCACGGGCCAGAAAGTGAATCTGTATCTCTTGATTCCTTGTCCCAATTCTAAAGTCACCTTCCTATCCTGATATCAAACCTGTAGTGCTATAAAATGGAAAATAACCTCATTGGAATGGAGATTTCTGATAAAAGGAGCTGCAACATTTATCCGAAAAACAGACTTTCCCAATATATTTGAAAAATGTCTCTGGAATGGGAATTTCCTCTTTTTCCTTAGGAAACTATACCATATATTCATTTTTCAGGATGCTCCTGTGTGTAAAAGGATTCAACACCAATGGACTTCAGAATAAATAACATGAAACAAAAATCCTTTTAAAGATGCATTGTGTTTCCAAAGTAAACAACAAGTGAGTCAGCCCATCCTCCTCTTAGTGCTTTCTAGGGGTGAAAAAAAGGGTTTCTATGATGCCTTGAGAGGTTACCTAGAACAGAGGCTAGACAGTATTAAAGAATAAAGTAGGTATTTATTAAAGAAGGCTTTCACAGGGTACACCTTGGGCAGTACAAGAGCCTGGCTGTGGCCACACCCAAGATGGACCCTGATTTTTTACTCTTTTATAAGTTTTGGTCCATTTACATATTGGGGCTAATTGTCCAATTATAGCTTCAAGTTATGAAGTCACATCCACCCAGATTCTCTCCCCAGTTCACTGCTGTTTGCAGTTTTTGGGGCTGAAGCTGCAATTATGTCCTTGGTTTTGGGCTGGAAAAGGATTGTTTAGTTTGACTGAGCTGTGAGGAGAACTTGTAATACTTTGTATGAAGTTTGGAGCTGCATATTAATAAAGTGTAGAATCTGATTGTCTTGGGTTACAGTACAGGATGTGATCAAAGATATCCATTCTATCACCTTCTGTTGAGACCAGGTGGGGCAGTGATCCTGATCTCTGTGGGATATCTCCTGCTAATGGGCCATCCATTGAAACCAGCTGGGGCAGTGTTCTTTATTTCCATAGGGGACATCTCCTGTTCATGGCCATATTTTATAAACCAGCTGGGCCAGTGTTCTTTACCTTTTCACAACCCATCCTTCCTGCAGGCAGTTCTCTTCTGCTCATGGCCATTGAGTCCCACTGTGGGATTGATAAAATTACTGCATCCCATGGGGAGATGCTCCAGCCAGAGGAAAGAGCCCAATGTTTCGCACCAAGATAAAACCAGGGGTTTTAGGACACTAAAGCAACACTTGTTCCCCTGAACTCCAGGGAAATCCAAACTTTTTCCACATCATCACTAAATCTTTGGAAAGAAACTGCACTCTTCTTCAAGACCACTGCTTCAACTGAACCACATCTAACACTGCATACGGACTACAGCCACCATTTAATTAGACTACTACCAGCACCCTGTCTGACAGGGTCTCAGGTTGTATTCTGACTCTGTCAGGATTTGGGATTTGCTCTTTGTAGTACTGTATTTCTATTTTAATTTCCCTAGCAAAGAACTGTTATTCCTAATTACCTGAAAGCCCCTTAATTTCAAAATTATAATAATTTAAAAGAAGGAAGTTTACATTCTCCATTTCAAAGAAAGGCTCCTGCCTTTCTTAGCAAACAACTGTCCTCCAAACTAAGACACTGATCAATATGAAAGCTAAAATTTAAGGTATCATCTACCTTCCACGAAGAAATTCGCACTGGTTTTGTCATCGAAGGCATCGCAGGTGTACGTGTCTTCGTCCTCGTAGTCGGCATCATTGATGACGAGTTTGCGATAGACGCCCTCGCTCACGATCTCGTATTTCTCACCGGGGTGAATTTCCCTGTCCTTTTTGAACCAGTGGACCTTGGCGTTGGCCCGGGACACCTGGCACTCCAGGACCCCCCTGTGCTTCCACAGGGCAATCTTATCCCGCAAGGGCTTCACGATTTTTACAGGCAGCTCTGCACGAGCAAAGAAAATGGAGTGATCAGTATAGTCTCCACAAAAAACCCTATAGATATTTCTTTTATGTTCCATAATTTGGATGATGACACAAATTCCCGCTATGCTGAGCACTCAGTTAACAAGTTTAATTAGTAAGAGCTAATGGAAGGAAAATATTTCCTCCATATTTTGCCACTAGAGTGGCAGAACTGCAGCAGTAACAGGTGGTTTCCTCAACACCTCACAGCAGTGCTGCAGCAAAACCAGGGGCTGATTTCCAGTTTCCTGAGCTCCTCAGCAGTGCATTAATTCAAACATCTTCCTTTTCTCTCCTTCTATCACATTGTTTTATTTAACAACACCCAAAAATTCTGGGTTTTGTTAGAACATGAACCAGAAAGTGAAAATGCAAGAAAAAGTCAAGTTACAGCTTTTTGTCCCTCAAATTTCACACACAACTTTAAATGTCTAAAGATGCAAATCCAACCTCCTGAGAAAATTAATTGGAATTTAGCCAAAATAAACTCCCAGCTGATATTTACCAGGCAGTTTTCTTTCCCTGAGCACTACAGGACTTTTTTTGACCTTCACATCCAAAGTGGGGGAAGTGAATTGGTTTGTAACATGAGAGAGCAGAAGCAGCACTGGCAGGAACAGCAGAATTTACCTTTTACAGTCAGCTGAGCACGAGATTCTGCCTTTTCTGCCACGAATTTAATCTCAGCTGCATCCTCGACGTGGACACGGGCGTAAGTCAGGGAATAAGTCTTTCCTGGATGGACAGACAGACACATCTCAGCTATCCCACAGCAAAACCCTATTTTTTATTTTCTAGTCTCCCATGCCAGCTCCTCCTCCAACCCACCCCCATTCCAGGACAAATCCCTTTTTTCCCTCCTACCATCCTGCCGCATTTTGATGTTGTCAGAAGTCTTCAGCTTGTTGTCATTTTTGTACCACTGGGTTTCGACCTCGTCGTGTGAGATCTCGCAGGTGAAAGAGGCACTCTCGTATTCGTTCACTTCCACATCCTCCAGTGGTTTTACAATCTTGATATCTCGGGCTGTGAAATCATAAATATCATAAAAATCAGAAATATTTACATGTGGGGGTTTCTCCATAAGCCAGTATGGTGTGTTTACTTTCTGCAGAATCACATGGAAAAATTTGGATTGTATTTTATTCTAGACCAGCCTTTTTTCCTGGGAGTTTCTCTCTTTAACACAATGAATACTTTTTATGACAGAAACTTATTGCAATAGGATTTTATGAATGCTGGAATTTCATGCAGGTATTAATGAAAGAAATACATATATTAATAAAAGCAAATTCAAGAAAAAACTACGCACAAGTCTACAATCTTAGCTCATTATAAACTTGCCTCATTCGTGCTTCTCTGCATGCTCTCCTCTGTTTTAGACAGGAGATATCTTTTTTCAGAGTCTCCTGAACTCTTTATAATCCTCTTTAACTCTGCACCTTGGCACTCACTTTGTCAGAACTGATTTATTTATCTGTGCCACTGCAGTCCTTTGTTTTTGAAAGAGAAGGCCTTGATGCACCTTAGCTCAGCCCCAGGAGCAGAGCTGAAATGCAAACAGCAACCCATCCCAATCCCAAAACCAGGGAGAAAAGGGGGAGCCCGGCAGAGCAATGGGACAGATGTTCATGAAGATCCTGCAGAACCCAAGCAGCCACAGGAGGACAGCATCTAGCAAGCAATGAGGAAGGTGCTCTGTCTTTCACAAAGAAAGAGTTGATCTGTTTTTCAGATGCCCCTTTAGGAAATAATATCTACCAGGGCTCAACAGAGCTGTCTGCTGAGTAACTTGCCTTTATCTCAGGTATTTCAGAGCCTGGTGACAAAACACACCTGGTGTTCAGTGCAACACAGAGATGGAAAAACTGCCTCGAGCATAAAGGAGAGGTGCGGGCAGAAATAATGACCCTTTCCTTAGCATTTACAACCTAAAAATTAGGGCAGATTTTGAGCTCACACTCAAGGCTTGTCCAGTCCCTATTGAGGCAAAGATCCCTGTGACAATGGTGCCACCAAACCACATCAGCACCAGCCACTGGATCCCTACTTTGGGCCAGGCTGTCCAGTAGTTCCTGATGTGCCAACCCAGAAACACCATTCAGATTCCAGAGAAGAGAAATCACTTACGCTAAATGAAAAACTGAGTTAGGACCTCTTCCAAAAATACTGCAAGGACAGAGCAAGCACGAGACAGTTTTGCCAGCATTTTCTCACCAGGAAGAGAAACATAACCAAAATGAGAAATTATGAAAAGAAGCGCTCTACAAAGAATTTCTTGCTGTGTAGTCAAAAGCACTGCAGTAAATGTATTTTCCTACTTTAGCCAAACATACCATGAACCTTTAGAGTAGCTGATGTCTTGTCTTCATCTGCTTGACATGTATAGGTTCCCTGGTCTTCATATTCACACTTGTGAATGATGAGGCTTCTCTTGTTTCCTTGGGAGATCATCCCAATGTTTTTACTTTGCCGGATCTCCTTCCCATCCTAGAAGGGGAAAAGGTCAAAGCAGATCACCCTCAACTCCTGTACATCTGCAGTGAGCAAAACAGAGTCAGATCTGGGTTTATTTCATCCTTCTTGTTGGTTGGACTGAATCGAAAATTGTGTTTAAAGAACTTGTGTTGGATATTCATCACAGGACAAAGATTTCAGGAAGTTGGAATGGCTGAAGAACACACAGATTTTGGATGATCTCAGACACCTTTTTAAAGGCTTAAAATGCCATGCAGTGTTGGCAGTGAATCCCTTCAGACATAAATGGTTTTAAACTAAAAGAGGATCACATTTAGACAGGAAATAGGGATTTTTTTCACAATGAGGGTGGAAAAACACTGGCACAGGTAGCCCAGAGTGGGATGCCCCATCCCTGGAAACACTCAAGAGCAGGCTGAACTCTGAGGAACCTGATCTGGGTGAAGATGTCCCTGCTCATGGCAGGAGGTTTGAATTGAGATGACCCTTCCAGCCCAAATTCCACCTTGAAGAATTGCTGCTACCCCAAATTCAGGAAAGTATCAGCTGAACCCCAAGGGAGGTACATGAAATGCCAGAGCTGATCCCCAAAATGATTGTCTAGGGAAAGGGAACTGGATTGTCACTGACAAAAGAAATTGAGCCTTCCCTTCATATCACATTTCCCAAAAAAGGCTGTAAATTCTGTGTGAACACTGCTTGGTGTAGGGTGAAGCACAAGACTGAAAATCTGTAACAACAGTGCTCACATTCTGTGCAAGAATAGAAAAGTTTAACTTTCAATCCAATATACAAATACAGTAAATAAAAACCTGAGTGATAAATTGAGAGTAAATGAACATGAGGACAAGAGAGCAATGCTAAGAGCTTTACTGCAAAGGCTCAGACTTGTATTCCCTAGAATTAAAGGCTCCCATTCCCTACCAGAGAGGCCAGAAACCAAAATATCCAAATCCATTAAGTGCTGTACCTTGAACCACTTCACATTGGCATTGGGTTTGGACAGCTCACACTCGAACGTGGCCTTGAGCTTCTGAGTTACACTGACATCTGCCAAAGGTTTGCTGATCCTCACAGGCAGTTCTGGGAAGGAAAGAGAAATTCCAGTGAATGGGGAATGGGGTCACTCAAGCACTGATGTGTAAGTAGAGCCTGGCTGATGTAATACAATAATTTCACAATTATAAGCCGCACCTGATTATAAACTGCACGTCGGGGTAGCCGGGCAGACCATGGGATTTGTCCATATATAAGCCACACCCGAATATAAATATAAGCCACCGCACTTTTTACTTTTTTCTTTTTTTTTTTTTTTTTTAAGCGAGGATCCACGTGTGACAAAGTAAAGAGTTAGTAACAGAATCACACCAGGGAAGGGTTTGGTGTCAGGTGCTCAAGTTGCAAACAGTTTCCATAGACCCACGAAGCCTTTAAAGGCAGCCCCAGGCGCCCTCCCCGGCTGGCTCTCACTTCCGGGTTGGCATTTCACTGGGATTTGTCCATAAATAAGCCGCACCTGATGATTAGCTGCACCACTGGGGTAGGCTGGATTCTTCAATGAAAAAGGTGCAGCTTATAATCGTGAAATTACTGTAAATAAAATTTGTATTGGTTTGGGCACTTTATCATTGTTCTGTGGACAGTGATGCCACAATGATCCTGTGAGAAGGATGTGAGAAGGGAGCATCATTGTGCTTTGCATCCCTTGCAGTTACAAGGAAAATGTGTTGCCCTCTTAAGTTTGCTCTCCAGGTCAGGAGAAGACAATTGCATGCAGCCCAAGCAGGATTGGAGCCCTCTGTGCCCATGTACCTGTCACAGTGAGCCTCCCTGAGGAGTTAATGCCTTCTGCCTTGAAGGAGATGAGTCCTGCATCTTCCAGAGCCACTGAGGACAGAGTCAGGGAGTGTTTCTTGCCCAGGACACCGAAGCTGATGTTGGGTGCAGGTTTCAGGCGAACCCCATCCTTCTGCCAGGTGCCCTCCACGTCCTCGTGTGACACCTCCACCTCGAAGGTGACAGTCCCTTTCTCAGCCACCTGCAGGGGCTGAAGGCCCTTCACCAACTTGATCTGCCTCACTGGAAAACAACATGGGAAAGTTGGAGATCTCACACCAGGAAATAGCCTGAAGACTCACAAAATGGATTATTTCCTATTGCTCATGTACCTGCCAATTGGTTGGTATTTGTCAATTAAACAACCACTTCTACAGGAAATAAAACCACTAACATAGCTGCTATTTTTTAAATGCATGCTTTTGAGACAAACAGATCAACCAAATATCACAGAAAATATAATTGGCCTCACTTTCTATCAAGATCTATCGGTTTTTAGTAAAAGAAAAACAAATAAATCCATGGTAATACTGTGCAGTTCTTCAATTAAGATAAAATAAGGATGGAAGGAAAAAGCTGAAGTAAAAGGAAAAAGAAAAAATCCATGACATGGGGCAAAAAGTGCTGACACCTCACAGGTTAGTGGCCAAAGCATCCATGGTTTGGGTGGATATTGCCTGTTCCTGTGACAAGACATCCATGCCCTACCATCCAGCAAAATGAATTTAGTGTTTAAACTTGCATCAGCACTAAAAGTAATTAAGTTGCCAATTTAAAAAAAACCCAAACAAAACCACAGTGAAGGTTCCAAGACCTCTCCAGAAAACCTGTTCAGTCATCTGACCATTAAAAAGCTTTTTTAGACTATAACCTGGATCTTTCTCACTGCGCCTGAAGTCCATTATTTCCTGGTATCATGGAAATTGTTCCACTTTGTAAAAAAATCAAATATCCAAAACACTATTTCCAAGTCCTTCCTCACTTATTTTTTAGGACCAGCCCAGCACCAGCTGGTGGCAAGGACTTTATGGCCAAAATTAAACAGTCTTTTAATGATTAAATTCTATCTTCACCTATCCTGTGACAATTATGACAAAAATATGTAGGAAAGGGACACAAGTACAGGGCTATGGATGAGGCACCATTAATTTACCCAAGAGGGAAACACCCTCAGGGGGAAGATTTGCTTTTGCAGTTTTTTAGACCCTGACTGAATATAAAGAGACATTCTGAACGAGGTGGTTTGCAGAGAAAGATCAGGGCAATGGACGGCTGAAGAGGAATTTTGGGTTTTGCTAAAAAAATCATACCAAGGAAAGACACAGAGTATATCAGGGAGTGAGAGAGTAAAGAGAACAATCTTTTAAGAAGCTTAATGGTCAAAGCTGGAGGGATGAGATGGAGGCAACAGGAACCAGTCAGACGTTCTCTGTTCACTGCTTAGCTGTCACCTCCTCTAGGACATTTGACTGGTGACCAAGCCCACGGTTTTATCCCTGTGTCCCCATGATAATCAGAGACTAGAATCCACCTCCAAACCCTGCCTGGGGTGTTTATGGAACTGGGGATCACTGAACTCACTTTCCACATTGATCTTGGCCTGGGTCTTGTCGTCGGGGCTCTCGCAGCAGTAGAAGCCCCGCTCTGTGAAGGAGATGTCCTTGACCACCAAGGTGTGCTTTGTTCCCTCAGCTTTGATCTCGATTTTGTCACTGGGCTTCAGCACAATGCTGTTCCTCATCCACTTCACCTCTGCAGGTTTGGTCAGCTCGACCTCCAAGGTCACTGTCTCCCTCTCTTCAACTGTTTTGGGCTCCAGCTTCTTCTTGAAGGAGATTGAGGCCTCTGCAAGAGAGGAAATGTTACTAGGAATGTAGGAGATCCAGGAAACAGGCTTTGGAAGAAAATAAAACCAGTGGCTCATGTATCTCCAAACCCCAAGTGTTCTGGGCACCCCTGTTTAATGATGAAAAGCAGAAATTCCCTGCTGCTAAAATAATAATTAGAGGGGAAAAAAGTAATTAAAGGAATTATCATCATAGAATGATTTGGGCTGGAGAGGACCTTAAAGACCAAATTCCATGTCGGGTGCCACTTCTAGCCTGTCAAAGGGGCACTGCCACCTCTCACCTCGGACTCTGAGGTTGGCTGTGCTTTCCACACCCTCAGCACTGGCCGTGATTTCAGCTGCATCTTCCAGGGTCAGGTCAGTGATGGTGAGGCTGTGGTTGGTGTCCTTCTGAGAGATCACGTATTTCTTGCTGGCTTCAATCTTGGCCCCATTCCTGAGCCAGGTGACCACGGCATCACTGGGGGAGACGGTGCACTTGAACACGGCCTCTTTTCCTTCCTCCGACACCACGCTGTTGAGACTTGTGACGAATTTCACCACTCTGGGAGCTGATGGATAGGAGTAAAACATTCAGGAGCAGGTCCTTGAGGCATGGCATGAGCACCTTCCAACAGCCAAGAGCTTCCATGGCTTTATTGGCAATTTGATTACTTACAGTGATCACAATATTAGGTCTTCACCTTCCCCATGTCTGAGTAAAATATGTGTATAAAGAGAGGTAAAAAAGGGCAGGGGAAATCCCATCCTGTATTTTGGAAATTGAATTCCAGCCTCAAATGCAATATCAAGGTCAATAGTAAGACCTTCAATATTAAGGCCTATTAAGAGACCTGAGCCCAACAGGTCTCACAACCATCATGTTTTTCACAAACAGAGATTTCATTGACACTGAGAGGGGAATTCTGTATTCTGTTCTCAACACACGAGTCAGCCCAGACACAAGAACAAATCCAGCTTTGCAGGGCTGTAACAGCTGAGCACAAAACCCAGGGATCCTGTGGGCAACTGTCTGAGGCCTAGCAAAATCCAGCTAGGATTTTTCCCAGGTTGGACGAGCTTTGCTCTCAGGCTCCTCAAGGACAACAACCCAAAACAATGATTACACACCCTGCAGCATACGTGACATTAGTCACAGAATGCGTTTCTAAAAGGGTGTCGCTCCTCTGCCCAATGAACTTTCTCTAAATTGTTTTGCACCATGTACTCTATTTAAACCCATGATTTCCTTGAATAAATGCTCTTTCTTGCTCTTGTAAGAGAGGGCCATGTTACTTTTCCTTTCACTGATCAGGAACGACAGACAGTAACAGGATCTCTCCACACACATTAGAGACGTACGTTTGGGGACGATGGTGACGCTGCTCTTGTCATCCCTGGACTGGCAGGAATATTCTCCCTCATCCTCAGCCCGGATCCCTGTTATCGTCAGGATTCTTTTGGTTCCCTCCTCACGCAGCTGGAAACGCTTGCTGGGCTTGATCTCCACACCATTCCTGCTCCAGGTCACCTTCCCTTTGGCGTGGCTCAGCTCACAGCTCAGGGACACGCTGCCACCAAGCTCGGCTTTCACAGCTTCCAGCTTCTTGGCAAACTTCACCGGGATTTCTGACATCCAGGACAGGTGACAATTGAGAGGGAGGGAAAGAGAAGAAAACCGTTCTAAAAAACTGGTTCTGTCCCACTTTGGTAATAAATTACAGTAATTTCAGGCGTATAAGGCGCACTTTTTTGACTGAAATTTTGAGCCCAATCCAGAAGTGCACCCTATACGCCAGTGTGCCTTATATATGGACAAAGTTTGGGACTTTGCCAGCCCAGAAGCACGCCTTATACTCCGTTGTGCCTTATATGCATGGAATTGCTATAATTAACTAAATGGCCCTACATATTTGGTGCTCAGGGTAGACAAAATCTAACCAGAAATGAGGAAATTCAGGCATGATATTTTCAGATCACCATCATTCTATAGAAGGATACAGAAACAGGAGGGGAGCAAACACCACAAGTACCCATCATAGATTTCCATGCTCCAAAATAGCCAGAAAAAGACAAAAAGTGGAAATCTGGAAGGTGGAGAATTTTGCTGGCCCATAGTGGGGCATCCAGAGAAGCCCTGAGGTTGGAGCAGCTTTCAGAAGAATTTGGGTTTCACCTCCATCCCACCATGAGAGAAGGGTTGGGCCACGCCCTGGGCACTGCTCACCTTTCACCTGCACCCTGAATTCCTGCTTGTCGTGCCTTGTCTGGCAGGTGTAGAGGGCAGAGTCTGTGCTCTCAGCTGCTGTCACCGTCAGTGTCCTGGATGCCCCCTCGCTCTTGATCACACATTTCTTGCTCGCCTTGATTTCTGTGCCATCTTTGAACCACCTCACTGCAGCAGTTTCAGGCGTGACTGAGGTTGTCAGCGTGATGCTTTCATGTTCTTGGACAATGAGAGGCTCCTTCTGGACAACTTTATTTTCAAATTTAGCCTCTGGTTCTAGAAAAGACAAACCAGAAAAATTAAGAACTTCATGCTCTAATCCTTGACACAGCAGTTTTATATTGCTTTCTCTTCAGGACTCACACCACCAGATAATCCATAACCTATAATAATCCAGAGAATATGTCTGAATATTTGTGGCTGTATCATCTTTTCCTGAGCAGGAAGAAAAATATTATCTCCCAGGCAACCCAGAACTTCTGCTTAGAAGAGAAGCAGAGGAAAGGAAATGCAAACATTTCTGTTTTATCTGCAGCCCATAAAAAACTTGTTTTTAGAAATAAAATTACCTATATAATTCCTTTCCTTTTTAGGATTTGAGATAAAATTAAGAAATATTAATAGGCTGAATTTATAGACTGCTTGCTCCACTGGCAGGAGTGTTGGAACTCAATCTTTAAGGCTGTTTCCAATCCAAACCATTCTGAGATTCCAATCCCCCGTTCTTGGCCTCCTTTCTATCTGGTACACACAAAACCAGGAATTTTTGGGGCACACAAAAGCATCAGACCAGCTTTTCTGAGACACTTTTCTCCACAGCTCCACTGCTGCTCTTCAAAACTTCCCACTTCCAGCTCCTCACCATGGAAGGATGTTGGGTAACATGGGATGTGAAAGAGATAAGCAAAAAGCTATGTAGCATTTCCAGACCCCCAAAAAAATCCAAATTTTCCACCACTACACTGGTAGATTAAGAATTAATGTGCCATGTGGCTCACTGGTGTTGGGAATATCCAGTTTTCCTCTGAGCCACAGGGACTGGTTCTTCACACAAAAAGTGAGCACTCACCAGTTGGTTCCAGTTTGAAGGTCAGCCTCTGGCCTGCAGCCTCACAGATGTATTCCCCAGCATCCTTTTTCTCCAGCTGCTCCACCACCAGGCGCCGGGATTTGCCCACGGAGTCTATTTTGAATTTCCGGGAGGAAACGAGCAGTTTGCCGTCCTTGTACCACTTCACTTCAGTTGCATCCTGTGCCACCTCGCACATGAGGGTGGCACTTTCTGTCAGGACAGCCTTCACCTCCTTCTGGACCTTTTCCTGGTTTATAAATGCAGGTTTGGGCTCTGAGCACAGAAAAAGAAGAAAATCGTTGAGATTAATCTTACAGATTTCTGTGGAGAGGTTTGGAAAATATTTAGGTTGCCACTTGCCAAAATCAATTGTCATCACTGAGCAGGGTCTATCCTTCTGTAGGATGGAGTTGTCACTTGGAAAATTTGGAACCAAGAGCTTAGGAATGGAAATGACCAAGAGGAGCATTGACATCAACCCTACAGTTTCACGTCACCAGGTTAAGATATATTTCAGTCAAACTTTCCCAAAGAACTTCTGTCTTGCAAGATCCCAAATTCCTTTTACGTAAAGATCTGAGACACAATAAAGCAGTTTCTTGGAATATTTCATAGCAAAATTTAGTACCTAGTAGGAATAGTAAGGCATCTCAAAAGACTGAGATCTCAATCACACAACAGCCCAAATTCAGAAAAAAATGCACATCTTGAGATGTGCTGCTGACACCATAAATGACAAAACATATCCCAGCCTCTAAATCTTCCAAAATGGACTAAGAAGTCTAACAAGGAAAGGATTCTTTAATGGTTCTTTCCTCTCAGGAGGCTCAGTGCAAAAGAATCACCCTTTGGAATCCCAGGAAAGGGAGGGACTTGAATAACATTAATTATTTCTATTATATTTATAACTGCAATGAAAAAACCACTAAGAATGAGACAGAAGTCACGCAGTGTGTATTTGGCAGAAGCCAAATATTCTCGTTTCTACAAATCAAGGCAACCAAGTACAGAAAATCAGGTGAATCCTGCAGGCTACACCCAGATGATTGCCACTGAGTCATGGTGGAATAGTTATTTCAATAATTGCTTTATTGGGCTTTACTGAATTCTGGCAAAGAATCTTCTCCTACCTGTGACATCAATCCTGAAGGTGAGTTTTTGGCCAGCAGCCTCACAGCTGTACTCCCCTGCATCTTTCTTCTCCACCTGAGCCACCACCAGGTGCCGCGATTTGCCCTCGGACTCCACCTTGAACTTCTTGCTGGAGGTGATGAGTTTCCCATCCTTGTACCACTTCACCTCTGTTTTCTCCTGGGCCACCTCGCAGCTCAGCGTGGCGTTTTCTGATAGTGCAGCCTTCACCTCTTTCTGCACCTTCTCCTTGTTTGTAAACACAACCTCTGGCTCTGGAAAGAGAGAGAAATCCAGATTTTCTCCAAAATAGGATGTTGCTCAATCCCCTTGCCATGGCTTACAGGTAACACTGGAGCTGTAACAAAAAACCCCTCTGACATGAGAGCCCACATCTAATTCTGTCAGAAGAACATGCAAAAGACTTTGTGGTGGCTTTTTGCCTGTTTTGGTTTTTTTTTGACAGCAGTAATATCTCTGTGGTTTATAAGAACATTGTCTGACAGGACTCAGTCAAGGCAGGGTAAAGCTGGGTTGAAGTTAATTGCAAACTATCAAAGTTTTAGAGCAAGGAGCTGATCATGCTGCATTATAGTTCCATAAAATTGATTTCTTTGATTCTCAGCAGCTGCTTCTGCTCCTTCTTAGATCATTTGGTTAAATGAGAAAGGTGCTAGACCAGCAATGACACGTCCAGCACCTTGCTATTTGTTCTCAGTGCAGCTTTGGGAAAAGCTCAGCTCATCTCACATCCAAGAGGTGAAATGCCTTGTTCTCCAGAAGACACATCAGTCACACCAATTGGAGTTGGATTCTGTGATTGGGAAGTTTGTGGGTTGGGAATTTGTATGGGAGCTGAGAAGCTGAATCTATTTTACCTCTCCAGAGCCCCAGTAGGGAAATACAACTGCAATGAGTCTCCATGACACCTTCTTTCCTTACTTTGTCATTTTCTTTAAAGGCCTTGATACCTATCAAGCCCTACTTCCATGACTCCCTTCAGGCTGAAATCAGCATTTCCAGAGGAAAGCCTTAACCCTGCACTGAGGACGAGCTGTGGTGCTGACTGCTGTCATTATTCTAAGATGGGAAGAAGGAGACTCACAAAAAATATCTTCTTTTTTACAGCCCATTACTGCCAGTGATGTGTAGCTTCCAAAAATGTCCAGGGATTCAGCTCCCTGTTTTAAGGATTTTTAATATTTCACACAGAATAAATGAAGAAAATTTGGTCTTTTATGTGTACCCATCCTAGGCCATGCCGATGATGTACTCCAAAAATTTGAAGCGTAACATGAAGACTTCAGCAATTTCACGACTATAAGGCGCACCCTTTTGACTAAAATTTTGATTGAAACTCAGAAGTGCGCCTTATAATCCGGTGCACCTTTTATATGGACAAAGTTTGGAAATTTGCCAACTCGGAAGTACGAGACACGAGAGCCGCAGCAGCCGGCGCTGGTGCCAGGCGGGAGTGCCGGGGCCCGCGGCACGGGGAGGGCACCTGGGACTGTGTTTAAAGGCTGCGCCAATCCGTGAAAAATGTTTGCAAATTGAGCAGATGCCAGCAAACCCCACGATCGCACCATTCCATTACTAATTCATTACTTTGTTGCGCGCGGATCCTCACTGCAAAAAAAAAGTGCGCCTTGTAGTTGTGAAATTAGTGTACTTCTAAAATAATATTAATTTTTCTAAAAATTTGAGAAATAAGACTGATGGGTCAAAGAATCTTCTCCTACCTGTGACATGGATCCTGAAGGTGAGTTTTTGGCCAGCAGCCTCACAGCTGTACTCCCCTTCATCTTTCTTCTCCACCTGAGCCACCACCAGACGCCGCGATTTGCCCTCGGACTCCACCTTGAACTTCTTGCTGGAGGCGATGAGTTTCCCATCCTTGTACCACTTCACCTCTGTTTTCTCCTGGGCCACCTCGCAGCTCAGCGTGGCATTTTCTGATAGTGCAGCCTTCACCTCTTTCTGCACCTTCTCCTTGTTTGTAAACACAACCTCTGGCTCTGAAAGGAGAGAGAAATTCAGAGTATTAGTAGCACTAGTCAAACTGTATTTTTGGTGAATTTTAATCTGATTTATTTTGGTGAATGAAGACACTGTGCAGACTTCCTACAGTTCTTCATCATGACCCTACTTTGAAATTCACTGAAAATCAGCTGCATTGCAGAGTTGTTTGGATTTCACCAACATCTGGGGATGGAGAGGTGCAATCAATACTTTACTTTTAATGGCCCTGTTCCTACACAGATGTGTAGCTCCTAAAGGTTTTCAAGATTCAAGTTCCATGTTCCTATTCACATTTACTGTCATCACCATCTAGAGAATTTTTAACATTTGAATTACATCAAGTTCCAGTGAAGTAGTCACTCTCTGCTAGTCCAAGACACAGCCCAAACATTTCTTTCATTTCCACCAGTACCTTTCTTCAAATTCTGCTGAAAGTAACATATCCCAAAATCCAGCAGCACTAAGGTGGATGAGATCTGTCAGAATTATGTTTGCTCTAAGAGGATAAGCATTAAATTGCCAACCAACTCAAGAGTTGCAGTTCACTTTGCCAACAAAACCAAAGTGTAGGAAAACAAACTTTGTGAGCCTGCTCTGTGTTTCCAACTTTATTTTTATTTCCCAGCTGTTCTTAAGATGTCTCATCCCAGAATTATGTTTTCCTAATGAATTAAAATTAGCCAGCTTCCATGGTATTTGCACCATGCCACGATCAAAAATAAATCTAATGCATGAACTCTTCAATTTGCTTTAAATTCAGTGAGATCCACCTGAGGGATGCTAAGGTTGAAATCTGCCCTTGGTATCATGATGAAAAATCTGGTTTCCTCATCTCCTGCTTCTAAGAACATTTTTAGCATTTCCACCCAATTGACAGAGGACATAATATAAAGGTTTCCTCTATAACAAATAATATTTCAGAAAGTAATTTTCGTCTATAATAAACCGTATTTCAGAAAGGAGCTTTCACAAAAGAAAGTCTGATTTGCTGCACTTTCTTCAGCAATTACTGAATTCTCAGTTTGCTATCAGTGCATCTACCCAAGATTCCCAGGGAAATTCCCACTGATCTTCAGCCTGACCTGATTTTGGGCTACAGAAATCCACTGCATGCTTAATTCTAAAAGATGAAGACAGTTCTAACAGTAAGGACACAATATTATGAGTAAATCAGCACCACTTAAGTGCTGGCTCAGTCACTGCCT
>VRYO01002734.1:2214227-2232068 GCA_009812075.1 Sialia sialis | reverse complement strand
AGCTCAGAATTCCTCCATGCAGAAACAGTGTGATCATGGCTGGGAGGAAGGTGAGGGTGAGCTCTGGGACAAAACATGGAAATCAAATGGCATTACAGAGTGAACTTGCCAGTTCAAAGAAAAATAGGTACTGAAATCCCCCCAGTCTTGTCGGAAACAATATAAAATTTAATTTTTTTAATATAATTTTAGTCAGGTGTTTTGTTCACCTTTGCTTAAGGGGATAGGAATTAAAGTTGTTGTTTTTTTAAAGGACAACATCACCACTTGAGGCCCGAAGATCTTAGCATCTCAACAGACTGGGGGTAGCAGAGAAGATAAAAAGAAATAAGAACCATTAATGAACATCAACTCCAGACAGCATCCCTAGCATGGTCAGAGACTCCTGGTCAATAAGAGAACGAAGAATGAGAACATAATTAGCATTGAAGGCAAAGGGATCAATAACCAATAGGAAAACAAATACTAAGAACACCATAATTTCGGACTGATGAACCTCAGCAGACATCTGATGATCAATGCGAGGAGCAGTGTGAGAGTTTTGGGCAAAACCTGGTCCCCTTCAAGGCAGAGACAGATTTGCTCTGGTTCATAAAATCTTGCACAGATGGGAAGGTTTGCAAGAAGGAGACTTCATGCTGCTGGTTTCAGGGTAAAGGTAGAGATTGTCATGAAAGGAAAAACAATCAAAAAACCAGGGTAGTTGTAAAATAGTGCTGGTTCAAGAAATATACAGATGAAGTGCCATCTTACTTTATTTTCTCCATCTGAACACCCTGTAAACAGGAAGGGGTTAGGCCATGCAATGTGGCCTGGAAAGGTCTATTCTTACCCACCACAGTATTGACAGAAAAGAACCAAAAAATCCTCAAAAATAGTAAAAAAAAACCACCAAAAAAACAAATCCTACAAGGCCAGGATGATCAGAGCCTAAATCAGAGCTGAAGTCTCTCTTCAGCTTGTCTGACATCCCACAGCAAGTGTGGGACAGCCAGGGGATCCCGTGTCATGTCCTGCCCCTGGGGCTGCATTTCTTCATCTCAAGAACTTTTCCCAAACCACCACTCACCCTCACCAAGTTCCCTGGAATGTCAAGATGCCAACTGAAGTGAAAACACAGCTGTATTTGCTGTATTTGCTCCCAGTTCTGCTCTGGGAGCACAAAATCAAGGCTGGATGTTGATGGACATTGCCAGACTCCCTCTGGAGCACTCCCTTGGCGGCTTGTCTTGGGTTACAATACAAGATGTGATCAAAAGTATCTCTTCCATCACCATCTGTTGTGACCAGGTGGGGCAGTGATCCTGATCTCTGTGGGATATCTCCTGCTAATGGGCCATTCATTGAAACCAGCTGGGGCAGTGTTCTTTATTTCCAAAGGGGACATCTCCTGTTCATGGCCAGATTTTAGAAACCAGCTGGGCCAGTGTTCTTTATCTTTTCACAACCCATCCTTCCTGCAGGCAGTTCTCTTCTGCTCATGGCCATTGAGTCCCATTGTGACACTGATAAAATTACTGCATCTCATGGGGAGATGCTCCAGCCAGGGGAAAGAGCCCAGCATTTCTTACCAAGATAAAAACTGAGATTTGGGACACTAGGGTAGCCCCTTTTTTCTACTAGACTCCAGAGGAAAACCGGACTTCTCCACATCATCACTGGACTTTCAGAGGGAAACTGCACCTTGTCCAGGAGCACTGCTCCAACTGAAGCACATCTGTCACTGCAGGAGGATGCAGCCACCATTGAATGGCACTGCTGCCACCACCCTGACTGACTGACGGCTGTCAGCTTGGATTCTGACTCTGCCAGGGTTTGGAGTTTGTTCTTTGTAGTACTGTATTTCTATTTTAGTTTTCCTAGTAAAGAACTGTTATTCCTAATTCCCATATCTTTGCCTGAGAGCCCCTTGATTTCAAAATTATAATAATTTGAAGGGGGGGAGTTTCCATTCTCCATTTCCAAGAGAGGCTCCTGCCTTTCTTAGCAGACACCTGTTCTCCAAACCAGGACATGGCTCCATTGATTTAGGGCAGGAACATCATGAGTGCAGAGCAGCCCAGGCAGTCCCTTACCTCTCACTGAGAGCTGGTAAAGCATTTTATCCCCTTCACACACACACTCATAGACTCCAGCGTCCTCCTCGGCAGTGCGGCGGATTTTCAGGATGCGCCTCTTCCCCACGGATTGGAACTCGTATTTTTCACTGGCCTTGAGCTCCTTCCCATCTTTCATCCACCTCACAGTGGCCTCTGTGTCTGAAATCTCAGCCTGGAATTTGGCTTCTTCCTGCAGCCGAGCTGAGACTTTTTCTACGTCTTTGCTCTTGTTGGTGAATCTCACTGCAGCTCCTGCCAGAACGAGAGGCTTTGTTAGTTCGAGTTCTATCATGATATAATTCATCCCTGATACCCCTTGATACAGACTGTGAGATCTCTGAAGGTATCAGATCCTGCTCCTGCCCTCACCTCATGTCAATACTGTGCAATCTTTCCCAGGTCAGAAAACTTACAGTAATTTTGCAATTAGAAGCCGCACCTGATTATAAGCCACACATCCGGGTAGCTGGGTAGACCACGGGATTTGTCCATATATAAGCCGCACCTGAATATAAGCTGCATTTTTTTTTTTTTTTTTTAAAAAGAGGATCCATGTGCGGAGTTTGGTGTCAGGTGCTCAAGTTGCAAACAGTTTTCATAGACCAGCCAAGCCTTTAAAGGCAGCCCCAGGCGCCCTCCCCGGCCGGCTCTCACTTCCGGGTTGGCATTTTGCTGGGATTTGTCCATAAATAAGCCGCACCTGATGATTAGCCGCACTACTGGGGTAGGCTGGATTCTTCAATGAAAAAGGTGTGGCTTATAATCGTGAAATTACTGTAATCTGTTTTTATTGTTAGAGTCACCAAGAAAACAAAACAAACAAACAAACAATGAAACAACAAAAAAAAACCTCACTTTTTTTTTTCTACTGATAAATATTACTCTAAATATGCTTCTGCACAGATCTTCTCCCAAGACAAACACGCCCTTCCAGAATAAAGGATTTAGTATGAATTATGTTTTGCCTTGCAATGTTGTAGGTACAGACGTTACTGTCATTTCATAGAGGAAACCTTGATCTTAAATCAAAGTTCCAGCCTACTCACTTGTATATCCCACATATGGTGTATTAAAAAACAAGAAAATGCTTTGTTAGTGATGAATGCTCTTTTACTTTCAAAAGATTATTGCAGTCAAAGAGACTGGTCAAACCTTGAGCTAAAATGACAACTTTAAGGTGAATTAGTGGCAGAATCTGCTGACAGATGGCTGTGAATAATATAAATTTGACAGAAATTCATGAAGCAATCCAGCTCAGATACCAGCAACTGGCCAGATCAACTCACTCTGAGCTGTCATGTGAGGTCATTACCAGGACACACACTAATCCCATAACAATTTCAGGTGTTTCCCACAGAGCAAGGAAAGCCTCCAGCCCCAGTTAAAATCCTCAAGTACCAGAATCCACCCCTTGACTGGCAGAAAAATGGACAACAATGCCAATAAATACCTCTCACTCTCATCTTGGTGCTCGTCTCAACGTCATTGGCAACAAATTTCACTTCTGCCCCATCATCTTTCTTGGTGACATTTTTTATGAGCAGGGTGTGAGTGGTTTGGGTTCTGTTCATGACGTAGGTCTCATTTTCCTGTAAGACTTTGCCATTCAGGTACCAAGTGCCAGAACATGTCTTGGTCAGATCAACAGTGAACAGGGCATCCCCTCCAGGTGCAACTTCAGCTGTTGTCAGGGGGTTTTTCACAGCCAGAACAGGTTCTAGGAATAGCAACACACACCTCTGAGAACAAACTGTCACGCTGAGGATAGCTCACCTTAGGAACCAAATTGTCAGGGTAAACAAAGTGTGAAATGAAATTAATGCAGCCTCATACACTTCTCATGCACTGAAGGAAATGCATGGTTGGTCTAAAGGATTTGTTTCCTTACACCTGCAAGTCTATTTTACTGATTTTTTTATCCCTAAAATGTAGAAAGGCACAGGCCAGAAACACCTAAATACCCTGCAGGTGTGCTGTTGAATAGCCAATATTCAGATTCAAATTAGGTTTCGGAGAATAGGTTTCAGAATTTCTTAGATGTCAGAAGGAGGGACGTCTAGATCTCCCTATGAGCCAGCTCTAGATATTCCAGGACAATATAGGCATGTTCAGACAAGGATGACACAATCACAAGACACAGTATGATCAAAGTTTTGTGGGTCCTCAGTATCTGCACAGATATTTTCTAGTGCAGTGGTTCAAAGGAAGAAGGAATCCCATTGCACTCGGTGATTCCATGGGGACATTAGCATCCTAGAAATAAACAAAACTCCCGGATTTCTCCTGGAAACCCTTAGATTTAACAGAGACTGGTTGGAACTTGGATTTCATGATGATATGACCATCCATAAATATTTTCTAGGATCGCTATCACATATCCATATATTGAAAATTCTTCTGTAAAGCCATCTCAATTTCTCTTTTGATTGCAGGTGCAGAAGAAGCATTTACAGGTTTAAGGTGCACAGCAGGGAGCTCTGCATGATGTGGGACACTGGAACATAAACACACCCACAGCTCTACCCCAGAAACCCACCCACCATCACTGGGGTGGTTTTGGACTTTTTCCTCCCTCCCTTTGGTGAAGGCCAGGGGTTGACATGAAGCAGGAGAACCAGCAGTGGAGACAAAGAGGATTTGCTGGGCTGTTGTTCCATCCTCACAAACACAGGAAACATTTCCAAATCACCCAAAGGTGTCCGATCTCCCCATTTCATGCTGGATTTGTACTCACCGAGGTGCAAGCTCCCAGGGAATTCCAGGTAGGGGCTCTGCCCGTAGGAGTTGACTGCAGACACTCTGAACTGGTAGTCAGCCTCTTCTGGCAGGTTGCTGACCGTGATCTCAGGGCTGGGCACGGGGGACTCGTGGCACCTCACCCAGGTGAAGCCGCTGAGTTTCTTGCGCTCCACGATGTACCCGTCCACTGGAATGGGGCGCTCCATCCTCGGAGGGGACCAGGACAGTGTCACTGAGGTTTCTGTTTTATTTTTCACCACAGGGTCAGCTGGGGGTTGGGTGGGAGGTTTTTTGGGAGCTGTGCAAGGGAGAGAAACAAAACAGAACAGAGCAGTAAGTCACATCAGAGTGGAAAAGCCAAAATAGCTTATGCTGGGCTAAAAGTTCATCTTGCTTAATAAACCTCCATAAAACCCTGATGTGAGATGGAAAAGCAAAGATAGTGGATGAAATATACTTTGAGGCTGCTTTACACAAAGATAACAGAATCATTATCATCCCAGGTCAAATCCAAACTTTGAAGTCCAATATTTGCATTGCACAGCTAAAAATATGTGATTTCCACACAATATTAAAACTGTCAACACAGACAGAGAGCCTTCAACAAACATTCTGTAAGATTAAATCTTCAGTGCTGAATACAGACCTACACGTCTACCCTTCAAAGATCCTGGGCAGAGCAGATCAACACTCAGCTTCTTCTTTTCACTCTTGTTTTCATCAGCAAAGGTTGTTCAAATATTTTAAGAATTATGGAGAGCTCAGCCTGTTACACAGGCTTGGATGTTCCCTGCATCCTCTTTCATCTGGGATCTGTCCTGCTCCTGAATTTTATGCTACCCCCACTCAGAAGCTGTAACTGTCTCCCAAGAATGATGGAATTTGGGATCTTTGTTTTACTCATTTATGCAGAACCACCTTTTGGTACTGGAGAATTAACTTCAAAAGGAAATGACAAAGACATGTCCCCACCATGAGAACCTCCTGTTGGGGAGATGTGGCTACAGATGTATTCCTGCAGGTATTTGCATAATGAATATTTATTTTCACCCTTTCATTCCTCTTGGACCCTTCAGAGAAGGCTCAAGTCCCACCAGGATTATTCGCTACATGGTGCCACTGACATGGTCAAGAGGAATCATCTGATGTGCTCTAGCTGCACACCTCTACTGACATGGCACAGGATTAATGTCATTTAATTTTGGATATCTGAAAGGTGTCTGGGCTAAGTCAGTCAGACTCCAGCTGTGATCCCACAAACAGCACACTCAGGAGTAATCAATCCAACTTAAAGGTGTGGGAGGTGGGTGAAACAATCATACAGGGCACACTGAAGAATTGCTGACTGTAGATGGAGTATGTTGATGAGCCCAAACTAAAAGCTGAGCTCTGAGACAACTGATCTCCTTCCTGCCTCAGTTTCCCCATCTTTTCATTGGTAACAAAATGCTAGGAGACAAATAATACACAAACATTGCCTGTACATTATAAAAGGTATCAGAACATCCATCACCCAATCTCACCCAGCTAATTGAAAAAGATGTGGACATAGCACACAGGATTCTCCAAGCAGTAAATCTGATATGCACAAAGGGTAAAAATAGGAAATCTCAAGGCGATATGCTTTTCCTTCCTTACAGAAATAGACACAGAAGTGTTTTGGGGTGCACAGTTACCAGCCTGTCAGGAACTGCTGGTCACAGATAGATGTCAAAGGTCCTGTTAGGGTAATATTAAGCTGAACGCTAAGCCCTGGAATGAGATCTCTTGACCTTGCCATCAGAAATGGTAATGCAATGTTTTCTTTGGCAAAACCTGATTGTGGGAAGGCAGCTTCTTATAATTTCTGCTCCATGAATCAACACTTTCTTCATAATTTAAACTGCAGAGTCTGAAATCAGACTGAACTTTACTGTTCGCATTGCATAGGTGCTTGTTTGGATGTTACAGCTTTACAAATACCTTAGAAACTGTCAGAAAGCCAAATGTGACACTTTCCTTATTTTTTCCTCATCTTAGTTCAATGGCATCAGAATGCCTGAAGCAAATTTAGGTAACACAGATGTTATGTATATTTTAAATAAAAGATTCCTTTTTGCCACTGACAGATTGCAATGGTGGGAGAAAATAAGAATTACTCTTCCCAAATTGTGACCGGAGTGGATGATTTGTCCATATATGAACCAGAACTGTAACAGAGCCATTAATCATACGTATTTGTGTCTGAAATGAAGAAGATTTTTGCCTGGGAGTGTCATCAAAATAATGCCAAATAAAATTAGGCAACTTCACCAAAATTTCATTTCAGATCCAGCCTTGATGATGCTGCACCTGCTGGTACTGCTCTGTCTAGAATGATACATTTGTGCTGTGCTCTTTCCCCAGCACCAAAGAAACCACGGATGCTCCATCCCTGGAAGTGTTCAGGGCCAGGCTGGGCAAGGCCCTGACAGTCCTGGTCTGATGGAAAGTGTCCCTGCCCATGGTATGGGCTGGAATGAGATGATCCCATCCAACCCAATCCATTTCGTGACTCTACAGATATTCTCTCTGTTTTGATCCCTACAAACATCCCATAACACTCATGGCCAGGCTGTTGGCTTTTTGTGGCAGACATCAAACCTCCATCTGGTCAATATTATCACAGTGGCTCTTGGAACAACAACACTGCCATGGGAGCAGCCATAGGAAGATGTTGGAACCCAGAAGCCTGGGAGTTTTGAACTTTCTATGTTTTCTGGCACTGACCCCCTGGAGAACACTGCTTTTGACTTGAGGCCTTGTAGAAGGCTTCCAAAATGGGGTGATGGAGTTGGGATCACTGGTGTGGAGTTAAATAGAAGTGTGTGATTTCACCTGGTGAAGGGTTTGGAATTTGGGGTTTTAGATTTTAGTAATGGGTATGGGACAAGATGGAGGTTCTTGGGTGCTGTCTCTTCTTCCTTCTTGCTCCTCCTTCTTCTTGATTTCAGGCAGTAGTTTTTGGTTGGATAGAGGGTTCTGCACTGAGGGTGACAGCAGTTTGGTCATTGGGTCAAAAGTATAAATAATATAGATGTTAGCTCTTAACTGGATAGTTAGCCTTTAAAAAAATCTTTTAACTAGCTAGATACACCAATATTTTCTTGCTTTTAACTTGTCAGCTGAAGTGCTGCAGAACTCTCTGTACTTTAGATAAGATTTAATAAACAACCAAGTCCAAACAAGAAAATCCATCTCTCCAGTTTCAATCCTGACTCTGAGTGAAGGCAGAAGAAAAAAAATCATAAAAATAAGGTGGATCTACTATCAGGAAGACACAATAGCAAGGCCAAACCAAAGAGAAGCTTACTGGTCACAGTGAACTGGGTAGAAGTCCTGCTTTCATCGGCCAGGAAGGCAATCTCTCCAGCATCTTCCACCCTGCACTCCCTGATGGTCATGGTGTGCTGCTTGCCAGAGCGTGTGATGGAGATTCGGTCGCTGGGCTTC
Organism: Sialia sialis; assembly: GCA_009812075.1. Taxonomy (NCBI): domain Eukaryota; kingdom Metazoa; phylum Chordata; class Aves; order Passeriformes; family Turdidae; genus Sialia; species Sialia sialis. Next base: position 2,223,759 of record VRYO01002734.1, on the reverse strand, counting down.
ACCTCCTCTTTGTTCTTCAGCCACCGCGTGTTCTGGCAGTCGTTGTCCAGCTCCACGCAGAAGGTGGCCGTGTCCTTGATGAACACCGCGGTTTTCCGGGGCAGTTTCTTGATGATGTTCCCTTCAAACGACAAAATAATCACAGTCAGCAAACTGCAGATGTTAAAAAGCTTTGGCAGCACTGCAGAAACAGGACTAGTCCACACCAAATCAAAACATTACAGACACCATGAAGACACCTGAAAATAAATTCCAAGGCTCTGAGTCATGCACAGCAGATTACTCCAAGGACTCATTTTGGCCTTCAAAGAGAGAAAAGCAAATCTTTTTTTGTTACTGTCTGTGGTTCCTGATCTCTGAAAGGCACAGTAACATGGCATTCTCTTACAAGAGCAAGAAAGAGCATTTATTCAAGGAAATAATGGGTTTAAAGCGTATTCATCGTGCAAAACAATTTAGAAAAAGTTCATTGGGCAGAGGAGTGACACCCTTTAGAAACACACTCTGTGACTAATGTCACATATGCTACAGGTGTCTAATCTTTGTTTTGGGTTCCTGAACTTGAGAAGCCTGAGAGCAAAGCTTGTCCAGCCTGGGAAAACTCCTGGTTGCATTCTCCTAGGCCTCAGACAGTTGCCCACATTTTTTGACTGCAGTCACTCAGGTTTCTTGTGTGCCAAGCAGAGGCACTTGCTGGGTAATCACAAAATATACATGGCCTTGCAGGAGAACAGATTTGACAGATTTCATTGCCCACATATGCTGGGAATTCAAATAAAAACTTTGCTCAAGTAGGCCAGTCTCAGGTCAGACAGGTCTCTCCTCTGCCTTTAGGATTTCACCTCCATCAAAGTAAGTCACATAACCAACAAGGCAGACAGAGAAGTTACCTGGACTAATGAGAAAGACACTGAAAATCTCAGGTTTCTTTTTGGTGTCAGCACAGGAATTCACATTGAAAGAACTCATGTTCTTTCCAAGTGTCTGTGATTATCATCACTTACTAGGACAACCCCAAAATTATAAGATGTGAATATACACAGAAAAAATTGGACAAATCATAAGAAGACCACCCCAAATAATCAACAGTGACAGAGCAGTCTCTGAGAGGTGAAAGAGGCTTCACCCAGAGTTGTTTAAAGAAGAGAAATGCTGAATTCCCACATGAAGTAACAGGCACAGGCTTCACCACAAGATTCAAGACCTGATTTTCTGCTAATCCTCCTCCTTGACCTCTCTGCCCTCAGCAGTGTCCCCATCCCACAACCCTTCAGCTCTCATATTGTCCCAACCCCACCTTGCTCCCTCCAGTCCCCTCCCAGGGCAGGCTCCCCCAGGAAGGCTCTGCCTCCTTTCCAGAGAGCTCCACCTGGCTCAGTCACTCTCTTTTGGCTGGAACATACCATGATGGCACAAACAAGTGAAAAAAATACCAGCTGTCCTACTGGGACCAAACACACAGGGGTGGGCTGGTGCAGACCTAAGGAAGGTGCAACAAAAAGATGTCAATCTGAATTCTCCTGAGTCTCTGCACTAAATTTTCCCTTCTGCATCCACCTTCGTCCACATCCAGATCTTTACTGGTGGTACAAAAAGGAATTGGCACGAGGATTCACATCACCCAGCTGTCTTGTAGCAATTTACATATGAAGAATTCCTTGTGGTTTCACTGGGAGTATTTTCAGGTTCAGATGAGACAGGAAAATATAAATCCTGTAGCTGTGGCAGTCTCCAGTGCCTGCAGCTCTGGGGTTTGTGTCTGCTCACTGGGAGACACCCACACCACACCCAGCTACACCTACCCCCACTTCAGTCTGAGCCACCAGGCTCAGGACACGTGGACGTGGCAATCCATACTTGGTCCTTTCATTGTCCCCTTTCCAAACTCCAGAGAACTCCAGCTGCCCAGGATCTGGAGCATGGATGTGTTTTCCAATCAAAACCATACTGGCCACAAGGCACAGCTACTAAACCCCCTTTCCATTGTGGTCACACCACTCCTGGACAAGAGCCACCACTCTCTTTCACTGGACAAGATGTGTGTGACAGTGCCAGGGGACACACCTGGTGCTTGGGGCCATGTTAAGATGATGTCTCAGGATTTAGCTTTTAGGTTTTTTAGATCCTGTGCTGCTTTAGTGTATAACCCTAAAACTCCATAGCCTGTCAGCTGCTGTTCTCCCATTTTATTCAGATAAAACAATTCCTCTCTGGGCCTGAAACTCAGGACTGTCCCAAGAGATGGAGACAGCAGTGAATTGGGGGAGAGAAAACTTGGAGTAAATGACTTCATTACCTGAAGCTGCAATTGGAGGGTTAACCCCTGATATGCAAATGGACAAAACTTAAAACTGTATAAAAAACTTGTGACTACTGTCCCTCTTGGGTGTAGCCCCTTGGAGGCTTTTAACTGCTCAAGGTGCACCTACTGAAGGCTTTTAATAAATACTTGCATTATTCTCTTCATTTTTCCTAGCCTGTTTTTGGTAGCCACTCCAAGGAATCAAAGAGAAGTCTACAGGGTCAGGCTACAGCTGAAGGAAGCGTCTTTCAGCATGAATTCCCACTGGGTGACATCCTGTACAACACAGCCTTCCCCTGCTGTGTGGCCCTGTGTCCAGAGACATCCAGGGACCCACTGACCCCACCCTCACCCCATAAGGGACTCTGCTCCCCCTCATTGCCCACCTGGACTGGGTAAATCCAGCTCACAAGGCCAAATCTGCAGTCTCATGTGTGAACCCCGCACTTTTGGCCAACCTGAAACACCAAGAGCCCTTCTTACCTTGGACAGACAGCTCTGCAATGGTCCTGCTGCCTTCCTTCATCTCACAGATGTAGACGGCGTCGTCGTCCGTGGTGACGTTCTGCACGGTGAGCCGGCGGTACGTGCCCTCCTCCTCGATGTTGTACTTCTTGCTCTGCTGCAGCTTGGTCTCCTCCTTGAACCAAGCTGTCTCTGTCCCAGGGACGGGCACCTCACACTGGAAGGTGGCAGATTCCTTCTCCCTCACTTCCAGGTCCTTCAGCTTTGCCTTGAAGGGTATGGTGGGTTCTTAAGAGGGTGAAAGCAGAGAGGAGGAATAAGAGTTTATGATGAGAGGAGGTTTAGACGGGAATTTAGGAAGAAATTGTTCTCTGTGAGGGTGGTGAGGCCCTAACACAAATTACCCAGAGAAGCCATGGCTGCTCCATCCTGGAAGTGGTCAAGGCCAGGTTGGAGTAAAAGCCTAAATGGAATCCTTCTGGAAATGGTTTAATGACAAACAAGCTGGTCATGGGACAGAGCACAGGGCAGAAATTCCAGGTGAGCTGGTGCAAGAACCAATGTTTTAAGGGTCTTACAGCAGAAATAAACTCAGCTGAGTGATCTGAAAGGGCACAGAGCTGTGAGGTTGCTGTGCATGGTCAGATGTGGGGGAAAGCACAAAAGGAGGAGTTTTCTGTTCTCCCCACCAGCACCAAAGGCTCTGCATCAATGACAATTACAGAAATAGAGAATGAGCCCCAGTCTCCCAGCTCCTCCAGCAGTGGGGCTGCAGTGCCCTGGCTGAGGGCCAAACCCAAGCATAGATCAAACACACAAAGCAGCTGCATGACAGTGAGGGAAGTCATTGCATGAAGTGAACAATGTCGAATTCCAGCGACAGCTGCGCTGTGACATCACCCTGACATCTCCCTAAAGTGGAGAAAGGGGAGCTGGGCTGAAGAGGACAGCCAGCAGTCAGGGACCGGTGCCACAGCCAGGTCACACACTTGGATTAGCCAGTGCTGAGACATGGCTCATGCTTGGGGAGAGATCATGCCTTGGTATGTACCTTCACCTCCCCAGAGCGGCTGGGCCAGCTCCCAGCTGGTTTTTGTAACTCCATCCTGCCTCACCACCCTCACAGTAAAGAATTCCTTCCTAACATCTGATATAAACCTCCCTTCTTTCTGTTTCAATAAGCTCTAAAAGCCCTGCCAGGACATCTGGAGGGAGCAATGCCAATACCAGCCTGAAAACACCTTGGTTGTTATCCTGAGGCTAAAACCTGACTGGGAATCCATACAATATGTCCAGGAACAGGAAGGTGACACTAACTCAACATGGCAACCTGGTAATTTAAATACATATATGTATATATATGCTTAAATACACCTCAGTTTAAGGCAAGTCAAAGTCTTACCTTGTAAAGCCTTCAGCTATGCTTACAGAGATCTGCTCTGCCCACACTCCAGATGGTGATTATCCCTTTTTTTTTTTTCTGATTTATTTTCAGGGTTAGATAAGATATTTTGATGAAATTATTTATTCTGAGGGTGGGGAGGCCCTGGCACAGGCTGCCCTTGGATCCCTGGAAATGTCCAAAGCCAGGTTGGACAGTGGGGCTCTGAGCAGCCTGGGACAGATAAAGCGTCCCTGCCCATGGCAGGGGGTGGAAGGAGATGAGGTTTAAGGTCTTTTAAGGAGATGAGGTTTAAGATCTTTTCCAAGCCAAACCATTCTGGGATTCTGTGAGGCCAAGCAAGTTTTGATCAGAGGGATGCAACCCCTGGCAGGAGGGAGGCTGGAGCTGGCACTGGGGACACCCAGACCTGCACAAGGGCCAAAAAGAAACACAAGCTGCACCTGAGAAGCACACAAGTGTATTCCCATACTTGGAGCAGCTGGCCATATCATTAACCCCTCTCCCTTTACAGTCACTAAGCAGTACCTAAAGTGAAAAAAAAAAAAAAAAATTAAAAAGCTATTCCAGGAAAAAGCTCTTAAACATTCAAGCACAGAAGGGTTGGTTGACTCTCATGAACATGTAGCAGTAACAGCACAGCTCTCCCAGCCAGAGAAAGGCAGTGCAAGGCTATCTTTGGCAGCTTGAGGTCACAGATATCCCCTGAAAACAGCTCTGCTTTCGTCCTGCTGACATGCTCACACACGTCTTATCTCCCTCTGAATGGAGCTTCGCAGCAACAGCAGCTGATAAAGTGAAATGAAGCCTGGGATGAACCCAGCCCCGGGCTTTTGGTGGTGTGAGAGTGGTTCCAAAACCCAGCAGCCTCCTCCTCCTCCTCCTTCTGAGCATATCTTCCTGCTCTTTACAAGGTCCAGAATATGCCTGGTCAGGCAGAGGGGGCTGAGTTGGGTCAGGGGACTACAGAAGGCTCCACAGGTCTGAGAGCAGGCATCCCAAATCATCCCAAATCATCCCAAATCATCCTCCCACAACCACCACCACACTCAGCTCAGAGAGGTGCAAATAAGAGAGAAAACAAGAGCTGCCAAAATCTGCCCACTGGGAAAAACGTGAGAGGCACAGCAGAGCAAAACACTGAGGGGAGGGAGCACAGAGCAAGAGCAGCTCGTGGAATTAGCAGGAAACTGCAAGAATTTAGATCAGAGATTAATTTTGCTGCTTATCCTGAGGAGATATTTCTCCAATCTGTCATAGGCTTTTTTGTTTGGTCCATAGCAAGCAAACTGTTGATGAGATGATGTAATTTTTAAAAAGCAAGTCCTGCTAACACATATTTTGCTAAGAATAGGTGCAGCCTGCAAAGAAGCCCAAGGTTTTCTGAACCTTATCCATGCACATCTGTCCTCCAGACCTCACTTTTTCACTTGCCTACATTTCCTCTTCTGGAATTCTCACATTTATTATTCCAGAGGAAAGTTTTCCTTCTGCCTAATGAAATTTATCCAGGAAAGGTAAGAATATGGAAAATCCTCTCAGTAAGAGCTGCCTAAAGGAGGATTGACAAGCTTCCACCATCCTGAGCCTTTGATCTGCCTGGTTATGTGCTTTCCAAATTTCCTCTCTACCTCCTCATTCCTCAGGTTGCAATTCTCTTTCAGATCTCCAGTGTTATGACAGGGATGATCCAAAATCACATCTGATCAGAGGCAGAATAAAGTGGCCTCAGCACCAGGGTGTTTTTCCCATCTCCATCCTGTTTCAACCTTTAACCTTCTCGTCCAGTATCTGGTTACTTTTTTCAGGGACTCCAGTGAACACGGCTTGGCCTGAATTCTGTTTTCACCAGCTTTACACACAGCCCAGAGAAATCTCCAAAGCCTTCAGGAAACCCAAGCTGGTTATTTCTGTTCCTCCCATCCTCCCCACTCCTTGATTTGTTAAAGGTTTATTCTTGGGAAGAATTTCCCCAACTCCTTTTACAGCTCACATCTCTGTGTATAGATTATGATTTTATCTCTGTTCCAGACACATTTCTGAATCTAATCAAGCTTCAGCTTTCCTTATTTAGGAGAGTGATTCTCTGCCCCGTAGCCTTTGAGATTTAAGCCTGATTCACCAAATCTCATTTAGGAACAGCTCAAAAATACTTTGTTAGCTGTTTTTTGCTTTTTTGCCTTTTTTTTTTCCCAGCTCAGTGATCTTTAAGGGAAACTGTTCACAAACATTGGATTCCTGGGTTCTTAGGTCCCTAGGATCTGGAATGACAGAATACAGGAGGCTTTCTATGGATGTGCCATCCCTGGAAGTGTTCAAGGCCAGTTTGAAGAACCATGAACAACCTGATCTAGTGAGTGGCATCCCTGCCCACGGCAGGGGGTGAGAACCAGATGTCCTTTAAGGTCCCTCCCAGCCCAAACCATTCTGATTCTATGATTCTGAGGGTGGCTGCTTGGAGAATTCAACCTCCCCTACATGGCTGAGCAAAGAGAAGTTTGCCTGGCAAGATGATCTCCCTCGCTAAGGATGGACCAATGGCATCACCAGTGACACAAACAACAGAATTAAAAGCTTTCCTCACTGCTGCAGCATCCTGACCTGGCTTGGGAGGGCTGAGGACTTCTGGTGACACACAGGAGAGTCATTTATCAGGGCATAATTATAACCAACACACACAGATTTTACATGGCAGCCTTGGACAGGCAGCCAAACGTGGTGCAGTGTAAAAAAGAAACAATCCATAAACATTTCCACGTCAGCCTCCTGGCTCACAGGCAGCTCTGGACAAGGGACACGGATCAAGAACCTTTTCCCATGGTGCTTGCTCCCAACCTGGCTGCTTCCCCTGCTTTCCCTGCTCCTTTGGAACAGGCTGCAGTGAGATAAGCACAGGAGCAGGGGGTGTTTGATTTTGCAGGGAACTGAGCCTGGTCCATCCTCAGAGTGATCACCCAGCCAAGGGCCAGGACTGATCTTCAGCTCTGAGTCCCAGCTTTATGGAACAGGACAAATGCCCTTCCCCACAGCCCTCAGCACCTCCAAGGGACAGCAATGGGTGGGACGGGTGCCAGTGAGTTCCACGGATCAGGTGTCACTGATGGACACAGGGACTGAGCCGCTGCTGGGAAAGGCTCTGCGTGTAAAAGGAGATGTCCAAGAAAGGGAAAACAGAAGATCAAATAACACCTGAGAGTCTTAAAGATGAGTGTGAAACATAGATAATTCCTACTTATCTGTTTATTTTGCTGCCAGTGAAAAATCATCAGTTTTGCCACTCGAGTGGCAAATTTTTTTGTCTCTGACAGCTCATTTACAGGTGCTGCCCGGGTTGCAAAGTGCCTGCTGTCCCCCTGCCAAACGGGAGAGCAGCTGGAAAATTTAGAGCTTCCTGGATTATTCAAGGCCAGGTTGGACAGGGCTTAAAGCAACCTGGTTTGGTGGAAGGTGTCCCTGCCTGTGGCAGGAGGTTGGAATGAAATTATTTTTAAGATCTCTTCTAATTGAAACCGTTCTGAGATTCTATAAAAACTGTGTCACATGAGGTTGCCACTCTGAAGAACTTGGTCTGACCTTCACAAGAGTGGAGTGACCCTCTGAAGGCAAATTCCTCACTACTGACTATGGCAAACAAAGGCATCCTGGACCTGGGAGGATTTTTGGGAGCATTCAAGGAACACAGACTATCCAGCAACTCCAGCTGGGAAAAGAGGGAAGATCCTGGCAAGAACAAGGCTGCTGGTGGGTCACTGTAAGGAAAACTGAGCTGGACTGTAATTAGAGTTGGAGTAGGTCCCCCAGGGGATCCAAGGCAGCCTGACACACTCGTCTTGTAGGGAGGGGTTTCCACTACAGCTACAAATGGCATGTGTGAGTAAACCCACGGTGAACACAAACCCAGATGTGATTAAAGCCTGGAGGGCGAGACAGGGCACTGGCAGTGGCTGACCCAGAGCACGGGGAGGGATCTGTTTCACCACTAAAACCAGGACTGACAGGAGCTTTAGGATGTGGTGCATCCCCACAACCAGCCAGTCATCCACCTCTTAGTGCCTTCCTAAAACCACCACCAATGGGATTCCTTCCCCAGGCCATCTATCCAAATGCACAAGCCCTTTCCACCAGGAGGGCTTTACTCACATCTAATCACGCTCCCCTGCAGCATTTGGAGGCAGCAATTTTGCTCAAACCCCAAACTCAAGGCTGTGTCCTTGCAAGAGCCACAAGCACTCACCTTTGACGGTGACCAGCACGGAGCTGTAGGTCTGCCCCGCCAGGTTGGAGGCCGTGCAGGTGTACAGCCCGTTATCCGTCTGCTTACAGAAGAGGATCTTCAGCACAAAGTTCTCCTGGTCGTCCTCGTAGATGACGTGCCGCCGGCCTTCCACGATCACCTCGTTGTCCTTCTTCCACACGATCACGGGCTTGGGCTCGCCGGTCACGTAGCAGCTCAGCTTGGCGTGCTTGCCCTCAGTGACGCTGCAGGTGCGTGTCAGAGTGCCGAAGGTGGCATTGCGAGCCCCTTTGGCCAGTCCTGCCACCCGCTCGTAATCCCTGGACAGGCTGTAGCCGATGCTGGACAGCCCCTCCACCGCGGAGTAAGCCTGGGAGGAGGTTGAGTCAAGAGTTGTGTGGGACATGTCCATCTTCCTGATCTCCTCCCGTCTCTTCTGCAGGTGGGACAGCAAGGAGGCCGTCTTGCCGCAGCTGCTGTCCAAGCTGCTGCCCGGGTTGGAGGAGCCGTGCTTTTCCACCACCAGCGCGGCCGAGGCGCTGGCGGAGCCGATGAGGTTTTCTGCCCGGCAGGTGTAAGTGCCGCTGTCCCCCAGCTGGGCACACTGGATGGTGAGAGCATTGGATTCCCCGGCAGACTCGATCTGGAAGCGCCCAGCATCCGCCTTGTTCCTCAGGTATCTGCCGTCCTTCTCCCAGTTCACCGAGAGGGGAGGGCTGCCCTGCACTTTGCACTTGAACATGGCATCTTCTCCCAAGGTCACTTTGATGTTGGTAGGTTTCTGGATGAAGTAAGGAGCTGACTCTGTGACGGTGGTCTCCTGTCCCACTTTGATGCTGACAGCAGCAAAAGCCTCCCCGATGGTGTTCTTGGCCCGGCAGATGTACTGGCCGCTGTCCTCCAGGCTCAGGTCGTAGATGGTTAGCCGATACAAATCCCCATCCTCTGTGGTTTTAAACCTTCCCCCAGACTGGACTGGCAGTTTATCCTTTTCCCAGCTCACCACTGGGATGGGGTTCCCAACGATCTGGCAGCTGAGGGTGGCATCCTTCCCTACGGACACCATAAACGCCTTGGGCCGGGTCAGGAAGCGCGGGACCCCGCTGAGGGAGCTGTAATCCATGCTGGC
>VRYO01002734.1:2201790-2213227 GCA_009812075.1 Sialia sialis | reverse complement strand
CTGGACTGCTGCCACCACCCTAACTAGCAGGGTGTCATGTTGTATTCTGACTCTGTCAGTGCTTTCTTTTTTTTGTGTGTGTACTGCTGCATGTATTTTACCTTTTCTTTTTTATTTTTCCTATTAAATTGTATTTCTGACTTGAAGTCTCGCTGGTTTTGCTTTCAAACTAGTACAACCTGGAACTCCCATTTCTCAACACCCTTCTCATTGTGGGTGAGAAGGTTTTGGGATATTATTGGTGTTGAGGACTTCTTGTGTTTGAGGTCCATAAACAGCTGCTCACTTCCCCACAGAACCTCTGGGCAAAACAGAACTCTTGGGCTGCTCATACAGAGCATGATGTTTTCCCTCTGTGGCACTCAGGGACCTGCACTAAAGCTGTGTGGCAGGAATAAGGAACAAACTGGACACTAAACTCTCAGAGATGTGTCTGCCCATCGAGACACTGCCTCCATCACACAATGGTTTGGACTGGAAGGGACCTTGAAGATCATCTCATTCCAACCCCTGGCCCTGGGTAGGGATGTCACCCCCTAGACCAAGTTTTCCAAGATTTGAGTGCACCATTTCTCCTCAAGCTGTTTAACCCCTCTGTCTGAGCCATGGGAATGCTCCTCCTCCAGGTGAGCACATCTCTGCTTTCCCACCTGCAAAGTGCTGCAGCCAGCAGAAGGAGCAGGGCTCTGGGTGCTGTAACTCAGAAAGGAAATAAAGCCCAGTCAGTGAGACAGAAATATCCTTCTTAATCCTCCAGCAGTTTGGCTTCCCTGCTGGCCACACATCCACCCACCCTCTCACCCAATGGCAGGTGCTCTCACCATCTCCCCCCAGCTCCTGCAGAAATCAACAGGAGCAGGACAAAACCTTGCTTTAATTTCTTAAATCACCATTTCTGTTAATGCACAAATCACTGATGGCATCAGGGAGTGCGGGTTGGATCCACCTGCTGCATGACCTTGGGAAAAAATCACTTGTTTTCCCAATTTCTTGTCTCTCCTCCCACTTCTACATATCAGGGATGGGCTTGCAAATAATTATATGCACAATGCATATATGACAATGTACTTGCTGAGGTAAATGATAAATTGTGCATGAAAATTAATAACATATATAAATTTCATTCCATTTATGCTGCTGGGGATTGAAAAATACAAGTTACCATTAAATCCATGTACTGGAAAAAGGGTGGCACAAAACTACAAAATGGTGTTTGTTATGAGAGCCCAAGAAACTTTTGGAAAACTGCCTCAGGCACAGACTGCGATTCTTGGGGTTGTCCTGAGCAAGGCCAGGAGTTGGACTTAGTGGATCTTTGTAGGGCCCTTCCAGCTCAGGATATTCTATGGTTTTGTGATCATTGATATAATTCAAAATGGAATCGCTGAGCCAAACCTCAGACTTCATCTGGGTCACAGATCTAGGGCAAAACCAAATGTAATCTTTCTACATTTAACAGAAAATATACATATTATTACTATTGCTATAATACACTATTAAAATATACACTAATATACACCACTGTCCTATCCTATGTCTCCCACTCCAAAGAACAAATTGACAAGAAGCAACCAAAGACTTTCCTTTGAGATGAGATCAATCCTTTCTAAATTAATTCAATTTTGGTTGCTTTTGTTTCCTGATGTTGAGCCAATTTCATTACTCTGCCACAAACCTATAGAAAATAAAGAAACAGGTTTCAAACATTAAATCTAGGAGGGAGAAAAAGTAAGGGGGAAAATTTACTTTTAGTAAATGCTAAGAGGGTACAGAATGATTGGGTTGCAGTCATCAGTGCTAAGACCAACTCATTTTCTGCTAGGTGAAAATACACAGATTTGTGTTCAATACACAGATCTCTTTTCCTCTTGGTCTCCAACTGGTCTAGAAATCTTTGAATTAGTTTGAACTTCTCTTACCCTCCAACCTCTGCCCTCAGCTGAGCTTTAAAACATATTTTCCATAAATGCTGGTGCAGCTCAAGCAGAGAAGCTGCATGAATGGTTGGAAGGGGCTTGAGCCAAAGCACACTGAAGTCAGTGGAAATTTCCACTGAAGTCAATTGATTGACAATCAGAGTGGTCTGCTCATCTGGGGAAGGAGCATTTCAATGCTCAGAAGGAGATGCTGAGGGTCAGCTCAACTCTGGAGAGCCCAGCAGAACCATGCACTGCATTAACTAAGAGTTAAAAACCAAAACACAGACTCAGAGCTCCTGCCCTAATATCTCCTAGGCCTTAGCTTGAATTTCAGGCTGCACTGTGCCACCAAACACTTGGATCCACCTTCAGAAGACACTGCCATGCCTCACCCTTCCTGGGCTCCTGTTGGCTCTACGAGCTGCATCACTGACTTATTTCCAGCTTAGTTGTGTTAAAAAGAGCAGAAAAATCGAGTTGCTTCACTTCTCCACCAAACTGGGCTCTGCACAGCATGGACAAGTGAAGTGGCCACAGAGACACCAGAGGAGCTGATTGTGAACCAGCCAGGGACCTCTCAGGCTGCCCTAAACCCACCTGGTGCTATCTGCATCACCTGAGCCCAGGACACCTTTCTGAGCCTGGAGGAGAGCTCTGCTCTGCTGGAGCGCGGGGAGAGCTCTCAAAGCCTGGCTCTAACAGGAGCTGCTCCCTTCCTAAAGTGCATCCTTCTCTCCCTGCCTGTTGGGCAGGATGAAACAGGAAAAACTTATCAATATGATTGCCTGGCAAAAGATTCTGAAAACATAGAAACCATAAGCGAGATTGAAATGAAAGCCATCTCTGAGATACCAAACCTGAGTTATTAAATAAAAAAACAATAGGATGGCTGCTGAAAGTGATCCCCTCTGGATTGAACAATTCCCTCTGCTTGCAGACAGCTCCATAGGTCAGAGCAGACCCTGCTGGCTTGGCAGGAGGGTCCAGAGAGGAGTTTTTAGGGTTTAAAGTGTAACACAGCATGGGAATGCAATGATTCTTACAGGCTGTGTGTAAATGCTGCAGGATTTGTATCTTGTGTTAGATTGGTCAGTGGAAATTAGAATATTCAGCACAGCAGAAGATTTATTGTGCTGTGACGGGAACCTCGCTCTCTGAGCAATTTCTCTCTCCACCCTCTCACCTCTTTCTCTCAGCCCTTGCTCTGTTACCCCAGGCAGGGCCCTTCCACCCACGCCCTTTGCAATGAACCACAAGTTCCAGACCTGGCTTTAGAGGTCTCTCCTCTGTCCCCACTGTCACCTTTGCTCCTACACCTGGGCTGAGCTGTGCCCAAACAAACATATGCCCCTGGTACCTCTGAGAGTCAGGAACAGTCAAAAACAAGGAAGCTCCTGCAGCAGATGCCTGTTGGTTTTTTGTCTCTGAACCAAACTGCTGCAGCAAATCCATCCAAGAAGTTTCTTCTCAGTGGCTTCAAGGTCCAGCCTCCCTCTGCCACGGCTCCCAAAAACTCATCTGGGCTTTGTAACTCACTTCTCCCCATCCAACACAAGGTCCACAGACCTCCCAGAGCAGGGTGGAAACCCACATGCCCTGCTCTCACCTGCACCTCCAGCAGCTTTCACTACTCTGAGGGTTTTACACCACTCTGGATGGCCAGGATGCCAGAAGGAAATCCAGGGATCAGTGAGAACAGTGTGTGCTCATCATTATTTTAGAGATTTTTCCAACATGGAAAGAAAAATCAAGGTTTATTCCTTGCTCTGCTGCTGGCTTGCTTTTATAATTATGAGAAAGGCACTCCAGTTCTCATATCTTTAGTCCTCATCTAAAAAAAGGGGGGAAAGCTTGTTTTATGGGTGTGGGGAGCATGAAACCCAGCAAGAGGCATGAAATCCTAACCTGCAGCAAGCATGAGGCTGTGTGTGTATCCAACACATCTAACAAGTTAGAGAGGCTGCACAAGATAAATTCTATTTTATAATTTCAAATGGGATAAAACACATCACTCTGGATTATGGTGATAAATGGATTTAGGAGCCAGGAGAGGACAGATTGTGAATGCACTGAAGGGACAAGATTTAATATTTCTACTGTGTAACTTGCTGATCAACTTATTCAGCAATTACTCTGATTTCAATTATTTACATATTCAAACTTCAGAAAAGTCCAGTAACTCTGAAACTTCAAAAAAAATTAGTAACTCTCTGCAAGTGCCAGAACAGCTCCCTTGGAAGGGACAGGACCAGCAACAAAGCATGAATAAAGCTAGTCAATGCAAATGCCCTTTCCAATAAATCTCACACATTTGCCAGCGTCATATTTCCCCATGTAATCCCTCTGTGATTAATCATTTGCAGCACAGATCACATTCCCATCTGGGGCATTTCTGAGCACGCCCAAGGCAAACTGGCAGCACTGATGATTTTGCTCATGTCTCAATTCATTTGGATTTTCCCCGGTTTGTGTGTGGGGCAGGAGGCAGAGCTGCACAGAGCTGTCAGATAATGCAAATAAAGATGCAGCTGGTGCAGGAATCCCTGGCCCACCCTGAGGATGAGTGCCTTGCACTGGGCTGTGCTTGGAACTCCAGCTCCTAATGCAGTGCTCACAAGTGAAACTCATCAGGAGCTGCAGAACCCTGCTGGTGGTGCCACCAAATCCCAGAATGGTTTGGGGTGGGAAGGGATCTTCAAGAACAACCAATTCCACCCCCCTGCCATGGGCAGGGTCTCCTTCCACTGTCCCAGGGCACTCCAAGCCCCATCCAACCTGACTTTGGGCACTTCTAGGGATCCAGAGCTTTTCTGGGCCCCCTGTGCCAGGTTCTCCCCACCCTCACAAGGACGAATTTATTCCCAATATTCAACCCAACTCTGCCCCCTGGCACTGTAAAGCTGCTCCCCCTCATCCTGTCACCCCATCGCTTATCCCAAATCCCTCTCCAGCTCTTCTGATGTCCCTTTGGTCCCTGCAAGGGGCTCTGAGCTCTCCCTGGATCCTTCCCTCCTCCAGGCTGGACACTCCCAGCTCTCCCAGCCTGGCTCCATCCCACCCTCCTGGGATCACTGTGCACTGCTGGCTGACTGCTTCACTAATGCTGATCTGCACCTGGAGAACCTTCAGAAACCTCTGAGAATGCAGAGGTCCCCCTGTGATAAATTGTCCCCAAGCAGCCTGTGAGGAAGCTCTTGGTGTGAGGGAGGACAGGGTAACAGGTTATTCTCTGTCCAAGCCTTTCCATTCGAGGATTAGAATAAAATCCTGTCCACCAGGACAGGGCAAAGAGCAAAAAGCACCGTGTAGTCCATGTCATAAATTATTCCCGAGACAAAGGCGGCCAAAATTAGTGACTTTGGGGACAAAATGAAACCTGAGGGATCACCAAGATCACACAGAATTTCTCTCAACACCACATTTAGACCCATCATATCCCTTTTTGCTCATTTCCTCAATCCTCTTTTATCTTTTCTTCAGCCAAGTCAAAATATGTTGATTTGAGGTATTTTTCTTGCCTCTGGAGTTTGTTTCCTGCACTTCCTCTGCAAGGCTAAATTCAAATCCTCTCACTCCTTTTCCTGACAGGAAACCTCCTGTCCCTGAATCCTGAGCTTTCAAAGAACATCCCTGAAAGAGAAGCTGCAGATAAAATCGAGGCAGCCCTGGTATTAGTGCAGTTTACATGACTTATCTGCCCGTATTGTTCCATCTACAAACACCAGGAAATGGAATCCGTGGGTAGGAAGGGAAGTCGAGGAGTTGTCAAATGGGAAGTTTGGGTTCCCTTTGATGTCTAAAATTCTGCTGAGGGAAAGCAGCAGTAACCCAGCTTTGGAACAGCACAAGTTTGGGTGTCAGCTGCAGGCTGGGTGACATCAGCCAGCTCTGGGGGCTCTCAGAGCCACCCCAGCAGGCAGGGAGCTCTGGGGGTGAAATGCACACCAGCACACCCTGCCCACGACACCCCCAAATCCAAGATTTGTGCCAGAGCTCTAATCCAGGCAGGCAGCATTGATCCCGCTCCGCCAGATCTGGGGCTGAGGAGCCGGGCTCAGGGCTTAGCCTGGCCTACTCTGAATTCCTCTTCAGTGAGGGAGAAGCGATTTTGGCATGTGCAAAGGTCAGTGGATGAGCAGATGGGAGAGGTTTCTGCGGTGGATCAGTCACTGGAGATGCTGGACACACAAAACCCGCAGCACACAAAGTTTTTTGCAAGGAGCTCCGAACTCGAGTCAGGGTGAGGCCTGTCTGCATTCCCTCCCATCCACAGGCTCCAGCCTAAGCCAAAATCCACGGGAGATGCCGAGGGAAAGTTCATGGCAGGTCAGGGGCTGACATGGTGTCAAACATGGTGAGCAGCCCTCGGGGAAAGGAGAAACTCCAGACAATTCCTGACCTTCAGGGCAGGGCTAAATATGCACTCAGAGAGACTTGCACCCCCTCAGATTCCCCTTATCAATAACCTGGATGTTCCCAATGATTGGCAGCAAACATGGGCTCGACCATTTAGAAAATTCCAATGAGGAGCAAGAGGAAATGACATGGTTTGTGCACCTCATTGGGCAAGGGGAGTCAGAAACCTTCCAGCCACTCCAGCAGCACACACTTCGTAAAACCAGCAGAAATTCAAGCCACTTAAATGGTTTATGTGGTTAAAACACTTACTATCTTATGAAACTCATCCCACTTTCAACTGCCTGGCCAGAAACCATTTTCCATCGACACACAGCTCCAAGAAACTCCACGCAGGGAAGGGATTTTATCCTCCTTGGGTTTTATTGCAACGTGGAGAATTCACATTCCACCCCTGATGGAGCTACAAAGCCATCCCTGAAACTTCCAGAGGTTAAAACTGCACAGAGCAGCCTCTCAAGACTCCACAGCAGCCACTTTTGCTTCTATTTTTCTGACCCTCACGAGGCTGTTCTGACAAGAGCAAAAGGCCAAAGCACCAGAGAGGTCTGGGCACAGGAGGATGCTCACTCCTGTTCTGTGGGGCTGAGAATAAAGGAGACAAACGAAGAGAAAAGACACAAATTCTGGGGTTTTCCACTCAGGAGACAGAAAAGGAGCGATGTAAACCTAGAAACTTCATCACAGATTTCACCCAATTGCATTTTGCTTTACACACAGCCCTGGAGAGAAGCAGCTGTGGCAGAACCCCAGGGGGGAAAAAAAACAAGAAAAAACAACAAAAAAATCCAAAACAAAATGGGAAAAAAACAAACAAACAGACAAAAAACAAATCAAAACAAACAAACAAAAAACCTTGCAAAGGTAGAAACTCCTGTTTTAGCCCATGTGATTTCCTACACCAGGGAGTTGCAGGATCACAGCTCCCATAAGGACAAAGAATTCCCTTGGTGACAATCGGCCACGGCTCCCACCTAAGCCCTTGTATTTTCACAAGTGGACGTCATTGCCATTGCAGTCACTCCACCCCATTGAGCTGGAGGGCCCAAAATAGCCTCAGCTGTCGAGCTCCATCTCTGCCCATCTCCCCTCAGAGCCATGTGCAGAAATGGGAGGAGGGTGGGGGGTGCCAGAGTGAATCTCTGTGGACACCAGAGAGGAGCTCAGAGCAGAAAAAAGTCCTGGCTGCAGAGAAAAGCTGCACTGAGATTATGCCCTGGAAATAAAACTTTTCCAAACGTTCCTTTCTGCCACCTCTCCATGTTTTCCAGGCTCTCCAGTGCTGTCTCAGTGTATCATGTTGAGCTTACAGCTGCAAACCTGATTTTTTTTTTTCACTTTTCTCCTCTGGAGGCTGATCTTTGCTCTCAAATAATTCAGCAGAACAATCCACATTTGGCTCAGAGCAGAGGAAGGATGGATTTACTACCTGCACCCTCAGCTCCATCCCCAAATAGGTTTCATCAAGCAAAACATCTTCCACTAAAAAACAACCTCACCCCTCCCCTCAGCTACCAGCAACCTTCTCCACTTCCAGCTGGACATCCCCAAATCCACTGCTCTGAAGGTTTTGGTCTTACCTGGAGTCCTGTGTGAGTCTGAGGAGGACAAAGCTCTGGGCAGAGGAAGAAAAAGCCGATTCCTACTGAGATGAAAGGAGGGGGAAGAGGGAAGAGGGGAGCAGAGGACATGGGGAGAGCATGGTGGCTTGGGGTTCCCCCCCCCTTTCCCCTCCAGGGAAATAAAACAGAAACCCCAGCGATGCAGGGACGGGCAGCAGGTCCCCCCAAGTCCCCTGGCAGTGGCTCTGCTGCCCAGGTTAGGCTGTGCCACCCCCTCTGACCCTCCTCTGGGTTGTCCTCCTCCAGTCAAATCACTGGCGTGCTTCTCTTGCCCTCCACAGCCCAGCTCCAAAATAGCTCTGGGTGTCATTTACCGGGGAGATTAAATTTCCTGCAGGGCTGAGGCGAAAGGGCAGAGTTTTAGGGACAGCCCAGCAGCAGGAGTGGGCAGAATCCCCATCAGGGGGTGTTTGGGTGGTGTGGGGGACAGGCTGTGGGGACAAGGGGGGTCAGAACCATTCCTCAAGTGCTAAATGTGACGTGGGGACCCAGGCACGGGCAGCTGCCTCTTATCAGCGTGGCACACTGGACAGGAATTCTTTCCCAAAGGCATCAGATCAATAGTAGGTTTATTTATAACCTCCCTGTTTTAAACAAGGAGCTGTTACAATGGCAAATCAACAGCAAGTTGTTAATCCTAAGTGTGCCTCAGCCCCCTTATTCAAATATATACATACATTATATATTTCCTTTTTGCCTCAGGAATATGAACTGTGTGCAAAAAATCACCTGAGCTGCCAACCCGTCCCATCTCAGAAGCTCCACATCATAATTTCTCTATTTACAAGTGAAATTTCTAGTTTTTAAAAACAATTCTTATTTGGCAATCACAATATTTTAAATTTAAAACGAATTTCTGCTAATGGTCGAAGAGATACAGCAGAGCCTAGCAGGCTGCCCCACAACCACTTCAGCTCTGTGCAAATATCAGCAGTGAACTGCAAGATACACTTATTTTTGGCAGTAAACAGGGCAGATAAGGTGCTGCACAGTCCAAGGCTCTGAAGACACAGCAATAGGTTGTGTTAAATCACTTTTCAGGGCACATAAACCACCACCAGGGCAGCAAAAGGGAGTTTTATCTGGGAGTTTGAAAGCAGGGCATGAAGAGAATCACAGAATTCGAGAATGGTTTCGGGTTGGTAGGGATCTTAAAGATCATCTTAGTTCATCCCTGTCCTGGTTTGGAGGACAGGTGTCTGCTGAGAAAGGCAGGAGCCTCCCTTGGAAATGGAGAATGGAAACCCCCTCCCTCCAAATTACTATAATTTTGAAATCAAGGGGCTCTCAGGCAAAGATATGGGAATAGGAATAACAGTTCTTTACTAGGGAAATTAAAATAGAAATACAGCACTACAAAGAACAAAGCCCAAACCCTGCCAGAGTCAGAATCCAAGCTGACAGCCGTCAGTCAGTCAGGGTGGTGGCAGCAGTGCCATTCAATGGTGGCTGCATCCTCCTGCAGTGACAGATGTGCTTCAGTTGGAGCAGTGCTCCTGGACAAGGGGCAGTTTCCCTCTGAAGATCCAGTGGTGAAGTTGAAGGCTCTGGTTTTCCGCTGGAGTCCAGTGGAAAAAAAGGGCTCTCTTGGTGTCCCAAAATCTCAGTTTTTATCTTGGTAGGAAAGGCTTGGCTTCTCCCCCTGGCTGGAGCATCTCCCCATGGGATGCAGTAATTTTGTCAGTCCCACAGTGAGACTCAATAGCAGGAGAGAGCTGCCTGCAGGAAGGATGGGTTGTGAAAAGATAAAGAACACTGGCCCAGCTGGTTTATAAAATCTGGCCATGAACAGGAGATGTCCCCTTTGGAAATAAAGAACACTGCCCCAGCTGGTTTCAATGGATGGCCCATTAGCAGGAGATATCCCACAGAGATCAGGATCACTGCCCCACCTGGTCTCAACAGATGGTGATAGAAGAGATACTTTTGATCACATCTTATATTGCAACCAAGACAACCTGACTGTCCCCTCCTGTCAGGGAGTTGTGCAGAGACACAAGGTCCCTCCTAAACTTCCTTTTCTCCTTTTATTTTTTTTTTCCCTAATTCTCCTGACATGAGCTGGATTGTCTGAACTACCCCTAAGAAGGCACTAAAAATTAAAAGAGGGAAATACCTTCAGTACAAATGAGTTATTAATCAAATCAGGAACTACAGCTTTAAAATAAAGGAGAAGCTTAAAGTGATGAGCTATTAAAAGTTCCAATTTTTACAGAGTGCTGAAAGGCTTGGGAAAAAAAACCCTGAATCTGGATGAAGACAAACAAAATGTCAGCAGGCACAACATTATTCTCTTCCTCTTTGAAATAAAAACTGAGAGCTTTTCCAGGAGTGATTTTTCATCCCCACAACAAACATCAGGAAGATGTGCTTGAAACAGAAATTTTTGCAGCTTTAAAAAAGTATAGAAAAATCTTCCTTTGTACTTGAAAAGCATAACTTTGAGCTCCAAACCTGCTCATCTGAACACTTCAGCTGGAAATAAAAGGATGCCAAACAGAATTAACCAGAGTTTGCAAGCTGTGGTTGGGTTTTCTCCAAGAAATCAATTCAAATTATTTGAATTATAATAACTAGCAAGGCCTGAGGCATTACTTCTTATTTCAACATTTCTTTGAAGTATGAGATTTTTTGCATAACAAGGCAGATTTTTTGCAAAAAAAAAAAAATTTCCTTCTTCTCACTGTGTGAGAATTTAATTTGATTGTTTTCCCCATGTGATACTGCACAAGAATATAAAAGCTGGCATCATTTCTCAGTATGTTTAATAAGTTTTTGCAACTAAAAACCCCTGAAATACTGTCTCCCAATCTAACATTGTCAGAAAAATAAAATTATAAATCAATGCTAATAAAAGCTTAACACAGAAATTAGTTACAAAAAATGGGATTTTTTTTTCTTTTTCCTACCACCTAATTCTGAGTTAAACCTCACGAGCTGCTCCCTAAGGTACTTCTATCATGAGGGAACACATTCCCTTAAAAAGTTTACTTATAACTTTTAATTTTAATTTAAAAAGTAATGGAGAACACAGAAAATTAATAGAAAGGCAAATAAGATATTACATCAATTTTTAAAAGAGCAGAGGCACTGGGTTAATTTTTCTTCAATTCCTAACGTGATTAATTTTTCTTAAAATGTTTTTTTTAGAATTTCAGGACAAAAAAAAAAAATCAGACAAACACGGCTGAAGTGACACATCTTCCAAAAAAACTTATAAATGTTCCTTTTCATTTTATCCTTTTCTGAGCTTCTCTGCTCGTAACAACAAACCTTTTTCTGTATTGCAAATAAAATAAAATTTTGTCAGGATGCCTGGAGGTGTTCGAAGAGTGGACACATTTGTTCATCCCATTGGGGATTTTTGCGCCTTTGGAAACAACTGAGGGGTTGCTGATCCCGAATTCCCAAATCTTCACAGAGCTGCACCTGGGCAGCACTCCTGGCATCAAGAACTAGGGGGAAAAAAAACTAAAAAAA
>VRYO01002734.1:2163555-2182389 GCA_009812075.1 Sialia sialis | reverse complement strand
AAACCCCCAACAAGCCAAAGAAGAAACACCATAAAACTTTCTCTCTTACAACCAAGTTTTTATCAGGAATAATCACCAACTGTGTTTTACCTTCCTCCTCTCCTTCTCCAGGGCTCTCCCCTGCTCGTAGCACTCTTCCAGGCGGATGTGGAGCTCGCTCCTGGGAGCTCTGCATTTGTGAAATGGGGCTGGGAAGGCAAAGTAGGGGCCAGGGATGTCCCCACGGATGTCCCCAGGGAACAGGTCACTGAAGAAGGGACTCAAGGGGTTGAAGTCATCACAGTGCAAAAGTTCAGCAAGGTCCGAGAACGGGAACGGTGGTGGAGGGAAATTCAAATTATTCACTGATGGAAACATCTGGTGATGAAATGGAGGGAAGCTGGGATTTGGCTTCAAATCAGCCACGAATGGGAAAGGAGGGAGCAGAGAAGGGTTGATGAAGTCTGACAAGCTGCCACCGTTCTGCTGGTGCTTTTTGGGAAACGCGCCAACGGGAGGGTGGCTTGGGGCTGCAGACCCCAAACAAGGCATCCAGCTCCTTCCACCTCTCCTGTCATCTTTGCTGCCCCTCTCCTGGCTCTGCCTTTGTGGGAACCTGTGGTGTTTCCCAGCAGGATCTTGCCCTGCAGCTCTGCTCTGCACGGCCCAGTCGGGCGAAGAACAAGCGGGGAATTTGCGGCGCCGCCCCTCCTTGCTCATCCGGAACCTTCCAACAGCTTCCGCCTGCTTGTGGCTCTCTGAGACAAAATGAGGAACCCCCAAATGACTGGAAACTCCATGAGATTTGTGCAACCTCCCATCTTTCCTGGCAGGGAGGAACTGGTGGGTGGGAGAGCCCCCAGACATGGTGGAAACCCCTGATGAGGACTGGGGGCTTGCTGCCATTTGTTTTCCGTGTGGAATTTCAGATGCAGCTGCCAGGCTCTTCCCATCCAGCCAGGCACAGCCCTGGTATGGGGAATAACTCCCGTTTTGCACAGCATTTTTCACCAAGAAATCATATTCAGCTACTTGAGGAGAGCCTTCCTTAGGGCCCATATTCACTTTACGCTCATTATTATTATTATTGTTATTAAAAGCATCCCCCAGAGCAAAGCCATGGTAGCCATTTTGCACATGGCATCCCTGGGGTTTTCTGCCTGCTCCTCCAGAAAAATTCTTTTCCTCAGGGGGTTGATTGAAAAAATGAAATGATGGATGGACAGGTGTTTCCAGTCTGTGAGCAGCTGTGAAGTTCTCACATCTTTTAGAACACAGGTGGCTGTCCTGGGGTGTTTTATCCCAAGAGTTATCACCAGGCTGACTGGAAAGATCAGAATACTTAGTTTGTCCTTCAGCATAATTTTTCAGAGCTTTTCCTCTCACTCTTTCACTTTTCCAGAGCTCCTTCTGCACTCTGGGGTTTTCTTTCACTCTGTTCCGAGCAGAAAAAGGACTAAAACTGGAGCCCCACTTTTCATAGCCTCCATTTAACCTCCCGTGGTCGTAAGTGCACAAATTCTGGTTCCAGCTCCCATTTGAGAAGGAAAACCCTCCCTGGGGAGCCGTGGTGCTGCTCTGCAGAGAGGAATTTCCAGGGTGAGCATGGGGAGAGAGCCAAGACTCGAGCAGCTGAAGGTCTCCCAAACCTCTATGCAGCATCTCCACATCAGGAGGCTCCTGAAGGGGTTCCTGGTGGCAGCTGGTGCCCAGCAAGTTGGGAAAATCTTTGTTCTGCACGCAGGGCTGAGCTGGGAGCTCCCCAGTGCTGCCCAAATCCGGTGCCCATACAGGGGGGAACAATCTTGATAGAGAATTCCTGGAGCAGAGTTAAACAAAGCTCCCATCAGGATTTAAAATATTTATTTAAAATAATTCACACACCATGGTAATTCCCCAGTGCTGCATTATTGACCAACCATGCACAGCTCTCCTCAAAAACAGGAGGAAAATTCCCAGTGCAGCTGAGCAAATGCTCTGTGAAATCTCATCACCCACACTGTTTATTCTGCACCTTCAGAAACACAGAGTTTATTTGGATTTAATAAATATCTCAGATTCCACTGTCTTCAGTCAGCTTCCTGCTGGCTAGAAGTAATTATCATCTTTTCTCCCCCACAAATGCTGTAAAGCTGATGGAAAACTTTAAAAAAATTTGCATTTCTAACAGTTCAGGTTTTTGTCCTGATTTTTTTACTAGCAAATGAAGTAAAAACATTCCACATTTTAAGGGGATTTAAAAAGTTGTCATGACTCAACTCTGAAATAATTAAAAATTTAATAATGAAATAATTCAATTAATAATTAAAAATGTGTATCCTGCCTGTGTGACAGCGGGCACAAAAAGCAGCACACAAATGCTAAAACTCTCAGAACAAACTCACCAATCTGCAGCTGGTTCTGCCTTGTTTGGCTCTTCTAAAATGCTTGACACTAACCCAAACATATCAGGGCCATTGCCAGAGTAAGAAAGATTTATTGGTGGCCTGGAAAAAAAAAATCCAAGTTTAAAGTCTTTTTCTCCTACAAAACAGGCAAAAAGAAGAGGATCAAACCTTCTTTTTTTTCCCCAGCATTTTTTAGTTGTTCAGAATTTGATATATCCTCGGCATCCCTCTACAAAAATCTCTTCCTGCATTTGTGAATTCCATAGTCCAAGTGAAGCAGAATTATTTTCCTTTTTGTTTCACCAGAGACTTTCCAAGCAGCAAAAATTTTCCTCTCTTTCCAAGAAACAAAAGTGTTTCATTTGGACATCCCTTCAAACCTCGACTGTCTTGTTTACAGCATAAACAGGATCAATATCCTCAAAGTCTGGAGCATCCTAATTTTTCTACTGCCAATTAATTCAAAACCTATTATGTTCATCTCAAAAAAAAAAATATATATATAAAAGTTTCATATACCATATTTTCATGCCTAGAAGGTGCACCTTAAATCCTAAAATTTGATCAAAACCTGGAAGTGCACCTTATAATCCAGGATCTTGAGTATTGAAGAGATATCAAAACAATTTCTGTTTCACATTGTGCAGCAACAAACATGAAGCTCACAATCAAATGATGCTGAGCAGGCACGTTCATGTGTTGGGGGTTGGGAGGTTTTTACTTTTTCCCTCTGTGGAGAAATTTTTCCCATTATCCTGCTAAGAAAGCTGGCAGGGCAGCTCCCTTAACTTTTAATTGCTCAAGACAAAAGGGGTGAGTGGGTGCTCTTGATGGCTCAATCCTGGGGGGGTTTGAGGGGTCGGGGTGGATGGTTGAGGCTTCCTTTTTTTTCTTTCCATGGAGTCACTCTGGCACTCGCTAGCCCGAACGCAGAGGAGAGAGGTTTTTTCTCTGCCCTGCACCCCAGCACTGCTACAGCCTCCTGCTTCTGAGAACAGCGCTGAGCAGCGGGACACAAACGGTGAGCCGAGTCTCTTTCACCCTTCTCCCATCTGAGACACTGCCCAGCCACCTCACCTCGCCTCCCTGCTCCTGCTGCTGCCGCGGCTGTGAGGGGCCCGCCCCATTCTGCACCAAAACAATGTGGAGAAGGAGTGTCTGTGACTGAAAAAGGGACTGAGCTTTGCTCTGTTTTGTCACTGGTTTGTTGTTTTTTTTCATAGCTGATGTTCTTGTTTGTCTTGTAGATATATCAGTAAAGAACTGTTATTCCTAAACCCACAGCTTTGCCTGAGCCCCGCTTAATTTCCAAATTATAGTCAACTGGGAGGGAGGGGATTTCCACTCTCCATTTTAGGAAAGAACTCCTGCCTTTTCCTTGCAGTACCTGCCCTCTAAACCAGGACAACACGTCCCTCGGGTCCATCCCTCCTGATTTTACGCTAAAAGTTGTGAAAGTTGTGCGCGGATCTTCGTTGGGGGTGGGGAAAGTGCGCCTTATAATCCAGTGTGCCTTATATATAGAAAAAGTTTGAAAATTTCCCGTTAACTGATACTGCAACTTATAATCCGGTGTGCCTTATACTTAAGTTGAACCACTTGTTAATCCCCTCTTAGACAGGCCAAAATTTCACTAAATATTTCTGGTAAACACCCAAGGTTTTCAACAATTTTTAAACAAACCCAACTTTTATTTCAGGTGCAAGATCAGATTTTTATCGAGCTGTTTGCAATGACTCCCGACTTCCTCACAAGTTAATTAAGCACAGCTATTAAAGAGCTCCTTCCCTCTATCCTCATTGTTTTGCTGCAATAAATTTAAATTCCCTCCCCACTTTATTCTGATTCTTTCAGTGTCCCTGAGGATCTCTGAGTTTTCCCTGGTGCCACAGAATTGCTCACTGACTTTGCTGAGTAACAGGGACCATAAAATGTGGGACAAACTCTTACAAAAATCACCTTTTTCATTTCTTGCCACTGTGAAAATTACACCTCAGCACAGTTTCACTTCCCTCAGTCCCTGATTTACTCCTTGACTGCTCAGCTTCCCCTCAAAGGGATCTGGATTTAATTCAGGATGCACAGAAATGCAAAGACTCTTGAAAATGTTTGTGAATGCAGAATTAATATTTGATAAGCAGATCTTTTCTGTGTCCTGGTCAAATAGCAAAGTTTTGTTTTTTTCCTTTTTTTTTTTAAGGAGGCCTCAAGGAATTCTGAATATCTGCAGGCTCAGAGTGAGTGTAGACATGGATTAACTCTAATTCCATAATTTTTTGTATTAAAAGCTACCTTGCAATAATCTAAAGGCTGCTTTAAGAAAATATTATATATTTTAATTATCCAATTGCCACTCCCTGCTTAAAATTAACTCTTACAGCTGACACCAAAGCTGAGCTTTTAACAAAAATAAACAGTTCCCACTGAAAATAAAAAATAAATAAAAAAAAGGTTTTTTTGCAATCTATGTATCTTCCCTAACTGTTACCTTTGAGCCAGTGGAATCCAATTTCTCCCCACCTCAGATTTTGTCTTTGTTAAGAAAATTATTTTTAAAATGCAGTGAGGTATTAGGAATGCTCATTAAAAGAGCATTTTCTCATTGCAAGCTTCTGTGTCTGTCTCTATCACCCAACTCTCTACAAAATAAATAAATATTCTGTGACATCTCTTGCTTTGAAGATGGAAAAAAATCCAGAATCCTCATTTTTCTTCAACACAAGAATTGAGAGACCCAGAAGCCCTAGGGGCACAGCAGGAATGCTGATACCTTTTTTTAGGGCACTCCTGGAGGGCAGTTTGGGATCCAAAATCCTCAGCACATCCTGGCCAGTCACAGGGTTCTGGAGCCAAGAGGGGACTGGGGAGTGCTCCCAGTAATGGGGAGAAAAACTGAGTGTCCATGCTTGGCTTCCTGCTATTAACCTGCATGGAATAGAGGAAAAAAAAATAATATTAGATAGTCAACAAGTGAGCAGTAAAGGCAGCAAAGCTTTGCTTTAATTTCCTGAACTAAAAGAATTTTTCATTTATTTAATTTCATTTCCACAGCAATGTGCAATGTAGACATGACAAAAGGATAAAATCCAAATCACGTTCCCTCCCTTGCCTTAAATTAAACCAAATCTGTCTTCCCAAAAACAAAAATGCAAATAGCAGGACTGACTTACTGCACAGCAATGGGAATTCTCCTCAGGTTTCACATTTTCACAGCTCAGAACTTCCTGCTTTGTGACACTGGGAGTGCCCCTGTCCCAGGCAAACACATCTCTGGAAAACAAGAGCCATCATCCATCCCTGTGTTCCCAAAAAAACCAAAATATTCCAGTGAAGAGCCCGTGGGAAGAAGGGAGGGACAGTGGAAATCCCATGGAACAAAATGTGGGGAAGAAAAGTAACCCAAGTATTGCTGCAGAAAATATTACCAATCAATTATTGATTCATTATTTGTATTATTCATTATTTATGCCAAGAAAGACTGGAGCAGATATTGGAGGCCTCTTCCAACCTGGAATTCTCTGAATTTAATTTATTTTGCTTATTATTAACCCTTGGCCTAGTGAAAGCTGGCACAGACTGAGATCTCCCTTCCTGGGTATTTTCTGAAAAGATGGGACAGAAAAATTTTCTGGTCAGGTGTGTTTCTGCAAGAGCAGGACGGAACAACCCTGCAATGAATGTTTTTAAATTAAAAAAGATAAATAAATAAAAAATAAAGAAAGAAAAAAAATAAGTTTCCTCAGAGTTTATCACTTGCTATAAACTGATTTTGCACCTCCAAATCAACCCCTATTAAATAATAGAATTAGAGGTACTGGGACTTTATGGAGGCCACACAAATATCCTGTAAAATTCCTTTTTTTGCTCCAAATGACTCCTGAACAAACACAGGCACAGGCCAGAATTCCACAAGAATTCAGCCCTGGTGCTCTTTGGGCAGACACAGAAATCCCTGCTCCTTGGCCTGAGCGTGAAACCCTTGTGCACAGATTAAAAATAGGATCTGTAACAAAGGGATTGATGTTATATTTTCAGAGCCATTAATCACTGCTGATGGGAGCAGGGCAGGACAAGCCCAGGAGAAAAGGGACTTCATGTACCCTAGATAAGGCTCAGTGCTTCCAAAACACCGCAGCCTGTCCTTCCACGCCAACACAAATTCTTCCTGGGCTTTACACAGCAACCACTAACAAGCTGCAGAAAAAAAAAAAAAAAGAAAGAAAAAAAGGGATGGAATCACTCAGAATCTCAAAGTTCAAAAATAATTAATTAAATTCTGCCTTGTAAATTAAAAAAAAGGAGAAAAAAAATCAAATTATAACTCCTACAGTCTTTATTAGGGCTTTTACTTTACTCCCCTGCAAATCCTGGGAAAGCCACTGGTGTTAATAAATTACCTTCAAAAACAACAATT
This sequence comes from Sialia sialis, assembly GCA_009812075.1. Classification (NCBI taxonomy): domain Eukaryota; kingdom Metazoa; phylum Chordata; class Aves; order Passeriformes; family Turdidae; genus Sialia; species Sialia sialis. Next base: position 2,175,609 of record VRYO01002734.1, on the reverse strand, counting down.
AAAAACTGCATCTAAAGCCCAGATTACTTCTGGACTAAGTTTTTTCTTTCAAACAGCGAAGGAGCAGGCAAAAAAAAAGTATTTCCCAAAACTATTCCCTATTTCCAAAATCCTCAAGCAGTTCTTTGTACTTAAATTCTCTTCCAAAGCTGCTTTGAGGAGAAACACATGAGCACAACCTCACCAGCAAAACGTCAATATTTCATGTATAAATATATATGGAATTAAACAGCATCAAAGCTATTAGACAATCTTGCTGTGACAGGAAAGAAGGAGAGATTTACATCAGACATGAAGAAAAATTCTTCCCTGTCAGGCACAGATTCCCAGAGCAGCTGTGGCTGCTCCATCTCTGGAAGTGTCCAAGGCCAGGCTGGAACAACCTGGGACAGTGGGAAGTGTCCCTGCCCATGGCAGGGGGTGGAAAAGATCATTTTTAAGGTCCCTTCCAATCCAACTGCAAGTGTTTTATTCCCAGTGTTGGTTTATTCCAGTGTTGTTTTTATTCCCAGTGTTGTTTTATTCCCAGTTTTTCATTCCCAGTTTTTCAGTCCCAGCACTAGGATACAGCAGGACACTCCCACTAACTGCAAGTGTTTTAATCTCAGTGTTGTTTTTATTCCCAGTTTTTTATTCCCAGCACTGGGATACAGCAGGACACTCCCAGTTTATTCTCCATTACTGGAAGTATTTTATTCCCAGTGTTGTTTTAATCCCAGTGTTGTTTATTCCCAGCACTGGGACACAGCAGGACACTCCCAGGTTATTCCTCTTTAGTCCAAATGGTTTATTCTCCGTTTTTTTATTCCCAGTTTTTTATTCCCAGCACTGGGATGCAACAGACACGACACTCCCAGGTTATTCCCCATTACTGGAAGTGTTTTGTTCCCAGTGTTTTATTCTCAGTTTTTTATTCTCAATTTTTCATTTCCAGCACTGGGACATAGCAGGACACTCACAGGATATTCCTCTTTAGTCCAAGTGTTTTAATCCCAGTTTTGTTTTATTCACAGTGTTGTTTTATTCTCAGTTTTTATTCCTAGTTTTGTTTTATTCCTAGCACTGGGACACAGCAGGACATTCCCACTAACTGCAAGTGTTTTAATCCCAGTTTTGTTTTTTATTCCCAGTGTTGTTTTATTCTCAGTTTTGTATTCCCAGCACTGGGATACAGCAGGACACTCCCAGTTTATTTCCCATTACTGCAAGTGTTTTAATCCCAGTTTTTTATTCCCAGCACTGGGACATAGCAGGACACTCCCAGTTATTCCCCATGACTGGAAGTGTTTTGTTCAGCAAAGCCCTGGATGCAGTTCAAGACTTGGGGTTGTTATTCCAGGAGCTGCTGGCACAGCACTCCAGGCAGCCTGGAGGCAGTTTCAGGAATTTTCATGGAGAATCCTAAATTATCAGGGTTATAAACATTTGGGGACTGAAACAGAATTATTTGGGTTGGGAAGTGATCTGAAACTTCCAGGGTGCTCCAAGCACCATCCAGCCTGGCCTTGGACATTTCCAGGGATCCAGGGGCAGCCACAGCTGCTCTGGGAATCTGTGCCAGGGTCTCCCCATCCTTCAGGAAGGATTTCTTCCTCTTTAGAGTTTCTGGCTCATGTCAAATTAAGAGTTCTCTAAAAAGATATTTATACGCTGAAAAATAAACAATCACAGCTAGATATTCTTCACTGCACGACAACAAACTGACACAAATCCCACCTGACAGAGCTCTTGATTTTCCAGAAAAAGCATTAAAATTCATAAAAAAATTCACCTTTTAGCAGCCAGTTATCCTGAAGCTGCAGGGTGTCCCTGCTGCAAGAACATCCCTGGTAACAGCAAACACCAGCACTGCAGAATTATCACACACTGAGGGGATCCCACTCTGCCTGCTCAGCAGGATAAACATTTCCTGTTTATTTCTTGGGGTTTGCTTCATGGCAAGATAAAGCAAACACCAAAAAAAAAAAAAAAAAAAAAAAAGCATTATTTTGGGGCTTTTTAAAGGTTTTTAATAACTCCCACCTATGGGTATGTTAATCTGCAGCACGCTGGGACTGCCTGACTCACCCAGGGTGCACTGCCAGGGATTCTCTGAAACCAGCAGGTAAAAAATAAAATAAAAAACCAATAAAAAACCCAGAAATCTCTAAATTGCTTTTTTTTTTTTTGAGTTTCCTAGGAAATGAATCAGCAGAAGTAAACAGGGAACAAGGAGATGTAAAAAAAAACAAATTCAGGGGAGAAAAATCAGTCAGTTATTCAGATTTCTTTGTATCAGGGATAAAACCAAAAATAGCAGATTACTGAAGACTTCACTTCCCTCTAAATCCTGAACTTGTATCATCAAAAAGATTTGTCTCAGCTTCAAAAGGAAAAGTTCCTTTTCAGCAGCCAAAGAACCAAGAAACTTTTTTTTCCCTGAGGAAAAGATCCCAAGTCTGCCAGACCCCTCTTAGCTGGGTCAGAAGCACTTAAAAAAAAAAAAAAAACACCTTTTAAGGTGAGCTGTGTGTGGGAATGAATAAATAAAATAATAAAAATAAATACATAAAAAATTTAAATTTATAAATTTACGAGGTGCTTGTTCATTATATGGGTTCTGTTGCCTAATTACAATTAAGAATATTCACAGGCTCATGGGCCAATTGTTCATTTTGCTTTACCACAAGCATCTAAATACTCATTTCATACTAACGCAGATTTTTTGGGAGGGTGTTTTTCCTCAGGACTTTGTGGTGAATCAAGACCAGAAGAGCACGGGAGGATCTGGATTTCCATGACACTGCTCCACCTGGGATGCAAAATTCCCTCCAGGTGCTGAGGTTTTTATGTAATGTGCTTCTTCACTGTGAAACAAACTCCTCACACAAGTTTTTATTTCTTTTTCCCTGCAGAGATTCGGTTTTGGACTCACCTGTGGCTGGTGATGCCCAGGGTGGCACCTGGACCACGTCCTTGTTGTCACCAGCCAGGTTCTGTCCCCTGGAGTGTGCAGCATTGCACAGCAGCAATCACACCCCTAAGGAACAACTTCTCCTGTTTCAAAACAATTTAAAAAAAAAATTAAAAAGCAAAATCAAAGCTGAATTTATACATAAAACTCATTTCTAGCTCCCCCCACTCACACCCCAGAGCTCCATCAGCCAGGGAAGGGAACAGAGCTGGGAAGGGGCTGGAGAATTCCTGGGGGAAATGGGAAATGGCTTGGAGAATTCCTGGGGGAAATGGGAAATGGTTTGGAGAATTCCTGAGGAAAATGGGAAAGGGTTTGGAGAAATCCATAGGGAGATGGAAAGGGTTTGGAGAATTCCTGAGTGAGCTGGGAAAGGGTTTGGAGAATTCCTGAGGGAGCTGGGAAAAGGTCTGGAGAATTCCTGGGGGAAATGGGGAAGGGTTTGGAGAATTCCTGAGGAAAATGGGAAAGGGTTTGGAGAAATCCATAGGGAGATGGAAAGGGTTTGGAGAATTCCTGAGAGAGCTAGGAAAGGGTTTGGAGAATTCCTGAGTAAGCTGGGAAAAGGTTTGGAGAATTCCTGAGGGAGATGGGAAGGGCTCAGATGGAGAAGAGGAGGCTCAGGGGGAATTTGTGGCTCTGCACAGGAGGGGACAGCCAGGGGGTATTTGGGATCTGCCCCAGGAACAGGAACAGGAGGAGAGGGAACAGCTCAGGGTGGAAATTATGGAAAATTTCTCCCCTGGAAGGGTGGCAGGGGAGTGGTGGAATCCATCACCACCATCCCTGGAGGAATTTTGCTGCTCAAAAGGTGTCTGAATGTGGGACAGCATGATCTCCATGATCTCAGAGATCTTTCCCAACCTGAACAATTCCACGTTCCCAAGAGCTCTCCAGGCAGAATATCCTGATCCCAAAATTCCTCCCTGTGCTCTCTGCACCTCCACAGTGACCTGTGGGGAGTGTCCAGCTGGGGCTGTCCCTTGGCAGGACAAAAATCTGAACTTTTCATGATTCAGCCAAACTAATCATAATGATTAAGATACAATAGGATATTTTATTATTAAGCTAAATTAAGATATTTTATAATTAAAGTAAATTATTTTATTATTAAGATAAATGAAGATATTTTATGATTATGATAAATTAGGATATTTTATGATTAAGATAAATTAAAATATTTTATGATTAAGATAAACACTGCAGCAGTCACATTGTGGTAAACTCTCCAAGCCTGACAAGCAGCTGCTCCTGTCCTAAAGAAGGAGCTGATGTCAGGCCATTCCCAAATCCCATCTCCCCCAGCCTGCAGGATTTGCCTGATCTGATGTCCCAGCTGGATTTCTGCTCCCAGGAATGGGATCCTGCCACACCAACCTTTTATATATATAATGTTAAAATAGCTTTTCTGGACGAATATAGGTTTTTTCTTTTCTTCTAATAGCAGAAGTTAAACGTAAGTTTTTTTAGAAATAGTATGCTTAAACTATCTACTTAGTTGAAATAACAGCCCATAAGTGTGTAATAAAAACCCTACAAATAACACAATTATCAACACTCACCAACTGCAAAAAAACCACAAAACCACCACCCAAATTAAAAAGTAATAAAAATCCACACATACCCTAAAAAGCAAACCCAAAAAGTAACCATGCTAAACAGTTCCCAAAAAAACTTTAATTATACATATAAAAGTATAAATATACAATAAATTGGTGTATTGTAAAATGTATTTAAAAGAGATTTTCTGTGCTACAAACAGATGATTCGTGCACCTCTGGTAAATAAAAAGGGGATTTCAGGGAGATGATGGGGAAAACTCCCTCCTGCATTCCAAATTTCAGAACCAGGTGTCGAGTTTGGAGATCCACATTTCTCCCTAACAAATCTTATTTTGGATTTATTTTGTATTTAGGCCTGTCTGCTTCACAAAGCCACATGGTAGGAAGCTTTTGGGAACCTGCTCCTCAATTCCATCCTCGAAACAATGAAATTACTTTTGTCAGGTTTCTCTTCCTGAGCCAAAAATCCCCAGCCAAACACACAGAACATTTCTGCAATATTTATATTAAAGCTTCTAATTCATAACTCCTCCACTGACTGAAATTATTGATTAAAATAATAATAATAATAATAATAATAATAATAATAATAATAATAATAATAATAATTTACTAGCAGATAGTTTGGAAACAAAACCCTGCTCTGCCATTCATTTAAACCATCTCAAAAAGTTACTAATACTGTTTTTAATGATAAATTTTATAGCTCTACATACTCCTGTTGTCCAAAGTACTCTGAGCACTCCAGTCCAACTATTCCTGAATATTTTGTGTGCAAAACTGATTGAAACCCTTACTCTGAAGTTTCATATTTTATTTCTTTTTTTTTTGTGCAGGCTCCATGAAAACATCAGGGAATGTAATTCACCTTCACTTCCAATTCCTGTCACGTGTCTCACTCCATTATCTCCTGGTAGTCCCAGGAAACACGAGGGAATATTAAACAAACAGGGAACGAGGTTTTACTGCACTTCCACTCACTTTAAAGTCAAATAATGCAAAGGCACCTCAAGGGCCTGATTTGTAGATAATGCCCTGCAAAACTGGATTATTGCCACTAATAGAAACCTTTTTGTTCAGGAATATGAAATTCCAGCTGGAGTTACAAAATGTTTCTCCCAATTCATTCTGACCTGTCCAGTGCAGTTTAAATTCCACTAAAACTCTTTCCAAATAGATCTTAAAACAAACAAACAAAAAAACCCACAAAAATGTTGCATTCACCCATTGCTGAACAGGGAAAACCCCACTTATTGAAGCTACAGAAACATGTAGACAAATAAAGAGATTTTTTTTAATCAGCTGCAAAAAGGATCAGGACACACTAAATATCAGATAAAAGTTTGTGCCTTAATTTCATTAGACTACTCAGCTATAAAGCCACTTTTCTCACCTGAATTCCTCTTCACTTTGTGAAATTAAAGTGCTAATTAGGTGTCCTTAGGATTACAGGTTTGAACTGAACTTTGTCACAACATCCTTTCAAACACCTAAACTCTTTCTGAAGAGAAACAGATGAGTTTTTAATGTTTTGATTACCTACACTTCTCAGGAGATGACAGCAAGCATTCCCAGGGTTCCTACTCACTTTGAGAAAGAATTTTGAAGTCTCCTGCTGGGACCCTCTGGTGCTCAGCACCACAGAACACTTTTTTGGAGAGAGATGGGATTTGTCAGGCACTGACATCAAAGAACACTCAGAAATCCCTGAACACTGAGCACAGTAACTCACTACACTCCACTTTTAACTACAACAACCTCAGCAAGCATTGCAGAGCAGAAATTGCTGCCCTGGGGGGTTTTCCAGATGTTCAAACCACCTCCGGACACCCCAAATTATCCACTGGGCAGACTGAGCATCCCCATGGACATCCCTAAATTATCCTTTGGGGATCCTGAGCAGTCGTGAGTTATCCTTTGAGCAGCCTGAGCATCCCTCCTGACACCCCAAATTATCCTTTGGGCATCCTGAGCATCCCCCCCAACATCCCTGAGTTATCCTTTGGGAATCTTGAGCATTCCTGAGTTATCCTTTGGGCATCCCAAGTTATTCCTCCAGACACACCCCTGAGTTATCCTTGGGGCAGCCTGAGCATCCCTTTGGACACTTGCAAATTATCCTCTGGGCACCCCAAATTATCCTTGGGACAGCCCGAGCATCCCCCAGGGCACCTCTGAGTTATCCTTTGGGCATCCCGAGTTATCCGTGTGGACACCACCGAGTTATCCCTGGGACAGCCTGAGCATCCCCCCACACATCCCTGATTTATCCCTCAGGGCATCCCCGAGTTATCCTTTGGGAATCCTGAGCATCCCCCTCGACATCCCTGAGTTATCCATGGGGTAGCCTGAGCATCCCCTCGGGCACCCCCGAGTTATCCTTTGGGCACCCCGAGCATCCCTCCAGACACCTCCAAGTTATTATTTGGGCATCCTGAGCATCCCCCAGGGCACCCCCGAGTTATCCTCTGGGAATCCCGAGCAGACTTCCCCGAGCATCCCTCCGGACACCCCGAGCATCCCTCCTGAGGCGCTCACACCCCACCCTGTCCCAGAGCCCGCTCCCGGACGCACCTGCAGAGCCGTGCGTTCCTCCAGCCATTCCCGGCTGCTTTTCCAGCCCGGCACAGCCCGGGGGGGAGGAAGGAGCGGCCGGAGCCGGGCGCGTCCCCGGGCGGGATCCCCGCTCTCCTCGGTTACTACACGCACTCTGTTTCCAGGCAATGGGAAAGCGTTTCCTCCACCCCCGTGGAGCGGCGGGACGATGGAAAAAACAGCGGGGAAACGTCGGGATACGGCGGGTCCGGGGAGCGGCCGCGCCGGGCGGAGTCCCCGAGCTGTGCTGTCCCCGAGCTGTCCCCTCCCCGAGGTGTCACCTCCCCGAGGTGTCCCGTCCCGGCCGCGCTGGTCGCACACCCGGGAGAGCTCGGGGCTGTGCGGGCAGCAGGGACGGGGCGCACAGGGGACACAGCCCGGCTCTCATGTCGCTGCCCGGCCGGTCCCGGCCATGGGGCGCTGATGTCACCGCGGCCAGGATGCGCGGGGACGCTGGGAATTGCAGTTCGGGCTTTGGGATCCCTTCTGCTCCAGGATTTGGGATTCCTTCTGTTCCCAGGGTTTGGGATTCCTTCTGCTCCCAGGGTTTGGAATCCCTTCTCCTGCCCTGCTCGCAGGGTTTGGGATTCCTTCTGTTCCCAGGGTTTGGGATTCCTTCTGTTCCCAGGGTTTGGGATCCCTTAGCCTCACTCTGTTCCCAAGGTTTGGGATCCCTTCTGCTCCCGCTGTTCCCAGGGTTTGGGATCCCTTCTCTCTCTGCTCCAAGGTTTGGGATCCCTTTTCCTTCCAGGGTTTGGGATCCCTTCCCCTCCCTCTGTCCCCAAGGTTTGGGATTCCTTCCCCTCCCGCTGTTCCCAAGGCCTGGGATCCTTTCCCAGATTTGGGAAACGCGGCTTCTCCTCCCAGTTAGCAAATGTGATTTCCCAGTGATTACACTCAGCTGATCACTAATCTATATTTCTATAGAAACGTGTGTATTTATATTTATATTTGTATTTAATGCTATCTATGCAAGCTATAATATATATTATTATACATGTATATATATTTGTATGTGTGTGAAAGTACAACTATAAAAGCCTATTTACGTGTAAATATGTATATAAGTATGTATTTGTGTGTATATATGTGTGAGAAAGTACACATATAGAAGTATATAAGTATAAATATATATGTATAAAAGGATGTGTGTATATATGTGTAAATCTATATTTAAAATATACATATGTAAAAGTACATCTATATCAAATTATATAACTATAAAGGTATATATATCAAAGTATGTGTGTATGTATGTTTAAACTATATCAATCTATATATATATAACTATATATAGAAGTATGTATATTTATATGCATGAGAGAAACTACATATACAAAAGTAGATATAAGTATAAATAGAAGTGTATAAAAGTATGTGTGTGTATATATGTATATACATATTAAAAGTACATATATGTGTAAAAGTACATATATATAAAATTATAAGCTATAAAAGTATATGTATGTGTATATATATTTAAACTATATAAATGTATATATTTTTAAAAGTATATATGAAAAAGTATGTGCATATATGTATTTATATGTGTGAGTAAAAGTACATATGTAAAAGTATATAATTATAAATATTTATGTATAAAAGTATGTGTGTATATACATTTAAAGTATATATGTATAAAAGTACATATATTAAAAATTATATAATTATAAATGTATATATATCAAAGTGTATATATATGTATTTAAACTATATAAATGTGTATGTATTTAAAAACATCTGTATAAAAGTATATGCATATAAATATGTGTGAGTGAAAGTGTGTATGTAAAAATAAGTAAGTATAAATATATATGTATAAAACTACATGTATACACATATATTTTAACTATATAAATGCATTTCTATTAAATTGTATATATATAAAAGTGTATATATATACATGCATATTTAAAGTACAAATATGTGTACAAGTACATATATGAAATTATATACCTGTAAAAAAAAAAATAATATATCAACGTATGTGTGTATATATTTAAACTATATATGTGGGAGTATATATATATATATATATATGAAAGATTATCAGTATAAAAGTATTAATATAAAGTATAGAAATTAATGTACATCTATATAAGTGGATATATTCATTTATAGCTACAATATTTATATATTTATATGTAAGTATTTATACTAGTATGTATTTTATATATAACGTATTTATATACATGTATATTATGTATAATATATAATATATAATATATAATATATAATATATAATATATAATATATAATATATAATATATTATATATTATATATTATATATTATATATTATATATTATATATTATATATATTATACGTAATATACATGTACATAAATATATATAAAATACATAATACATTATATATTATGTATTATATATTATATATTATATATATGTTAGTAGATATATTAGTGTTTCTATACCATACTTATACAGTAATAATCTATATATTTCAATATTCCCAAACCACTGAAGCTGCAATCAGGAAGCACAACCCAATAAGGAAATTTTATTTGCTTTAATCAACATATAAATACAGAATAAATCACATTTCACACCTCTTGTACCCCTGGGGCTTTGGCATCTCAAACAATTCACTGGAATTAATTTCTGTCCCTGTGTCCCCACTGAAAGCAGCAATCAAGCCCTGTAAAAGAATTGAAAATAAAATTTATTTGAAGTAAAACCTTTCCTCCATGCTAAGCCAATTTGCCTTTTCCGTTATTTTGGTTACAATTGCATTTTTTCACCTTTTAAACAGTTTTTTTTTTCCTTAATAAAGTCATGGCGCTCCCACAATTATAAATCCTGATCATCCCACATCACTCTATTTTGACCCTAAAAAAATAAAACAAAATAAAAAAGAGCAAATGTGATTTCAGCAAATGAATGTATCCAGAGATAATTGAAATGGCACACAGATCCATCTTCATCTTTCTGCAGAAAATGACAATTTTAAAGTTAAAATGCAATTTAGTTGGGTGGCTGGGAGTCCATCAGCACTCAGGAATTATCTTATTATTACCCTGAGACTGGAAAAAAGAGAAAGTGCTGAATTCCCACTTGATCTAAAAAGAAAAAAACAGCAAAAAATTACAAAAAAATTTAAAAAGCTACCTTCAACATGTATTTATTAAACTCCAAAATATGAATAAAACTACTCTAATAAATGAATGTGAGTAGCACACAACCTTCCCCAAATATTAAGTTGTTCTGAAGTCATAACAGCTGTAGAATTATATTTATTTATTTTTATTTTTACATATTTGTATTTTACATATTTGTATTATCAATTATATATATAATATATAAAATAAAACAAGAAGCTTTTATATTAATTTTCACTTTTTCTTTCCCTCCCTCTCATAACTTGGAAAGATTAAAAATCTCAAGCAGGGATAAAGGAAAACAGAGAAAGCCCGAACATTTCCAGAGTTGTTTTGTGGCAGCAGAGCACTGGAGCACAAAATCTGATTTTAGTGGAGGAGGAAGAAAAATTCCAGATTAATTTGGCCTGGATGGACAGAGGGAAAGAGAGGAAATCCAGACACAAATCCACAAAAATTGAAATTATTTCTGCTGGCTCGAGAAATGTAGGTTACAGAAAAAAAACCAAACAAACAAGAAAAAAAGGAAAAAAAAAAGAAAAAAAGTTTAAAAAAAAAAGAAAACCAAGACTTTTTCCTTGAAGGGTTCACAGTCTAAAAAAATCAAAATATCACACGGGGAAAAGGTTGGAAAAAATGGTTTAAAGCCAAAATGTCACATCCGTCTTTGTTTGTATCCAGCAGAAACTTTTCTCCCAAAAATATTAAATAATTGGAAATAGCAGGAGCTGCACCCTCCTCTCAAAATAAACTTTAAAATGCAGAGAGTGATTTCAGCAGGAATTGTTGGGAAAAGGGGATAAAACCTGCCAAATATATACATATCTATATTTATCTATCTATATATATAGATATAGATATATATGTCATATTATACATATTTCTGTTTGTATTTATATTTATATAAAATAGAGTAGACTGAAATATAAGTAGTTGTTTTTCTGAACTCCTCAGACTTTTCTTTTTTACATTTTACTGTAACAGGGAAAGTTAAAAATGTAACAGTGAAGACAAGCACTGCTCCTAGAAAATAAAAAAAAAAAATAAAGGCAGAACAAAAAAATTTAAAAAAAATAAAAAAAATGGGAAACTTAAAGCAACCACTTCAATTCTCTTCTGTGATCTCTGCCAGCCATTCCTGTTTTATCCCAGTGGGATTTCAGGTTATTCCAAGTGTTTATTCCACTTTTTTCCCTCAGAAAGCATCACTGAGGCAGAGGAAGGACACAGAAAAAGGGGAGCAGGAAGGGCCCCACATTTCCCTGTTTGGATTGGAATCTGAGCAGGGAAATCTGGCACCTGAGAGTTCCCCTTGGGCTCAGGAAAAAATTTCCTCCCTGGAAAGGTCCAGCCCTGCCAAGGGAAGTGGTGGAGTCACCATCCCTGGAAGTGCCCGAAAAATGTGTGGATGTGGCACCTGGGGACACGGACTGGGGTGGATTTGGAAGTGAGAGGAGCTGGTGATCCAACATCCTGACTCCAATTTAATAATCCCGTGGTTTCATAATTCCAGCATCTTCATTTTCCATCTTGAATAATTCCATGACCTTATGTTTCCAGCCTTAATAGTCCCATGGTTTCATAATTCCAGGATCTTCATTTTCCAGCCTTAAAAATTCCATGGTTTAATAATTCCAGGATCTTCATTTTCCAGCCTTAATAATTCCATGACCTTATGTTTGCAGCCTTAATAATTCCATGGTTTCATAATTCCAGGATCTTCATTTTCCAGCCTTAAAAATTCCATGGTTTCCTAATACCAGGATCTCAATTTTCCAGCCTTAATAATCCCATGGTTTCATAATTCCAAGATCTTCATTTTCCAG
>VRYO01002734.1:2143992-2162555 GCA_009812075.1 Sialia sialis | reverse complement strand
TCTTCATTTTCCAGCCTTAATAATCCCGTGGCTCTCAGAGACCCCAAATCCCTGCACAATCAACTCTCCAGCCCCAAATTCACCTGGCTAAAATCATTAATGGTGGAGCAGATTAAAAAAATTCAGGATAACGTGGATTTGGAGCTGCTCCCCTCCATTCCTACCTGACTTTTTTTTTTTTTTCCAGCAGCACATTCTCCTGCCTAACCCTGTGCCACCTGCAGCAACAAAAGCTTTTCAAACCCTGTGAAAAACAAAAGGAATTTGTGCAGAAAAGCATCGGGGCTTCCCCAAACAGAGGAGTTTATTTGGTGTTTGCTCAGGACAATAAAACCATCCTGAGCAGCCTTTGCACAGTGGGTGGCAGAGAGGAAAAGCTGCTTCACGCTCCTCTTGGAGGATCCAGTTTCATTTATTTTCCCAGCAGAAAGACTTTTACTAGTCCCAACACTATGGTTTTGTCAGCAAGCAACCTGAAAATTCATTTATTCTTCACACTAAGCCAAAAAAAAAAAAAGCACTTTATCTTTCAGATGAGCCACATTTAAGTCAGAGATGACAATTAATGAGGCATTGCACAGAATCATTTTACAGCAGCCACAGAGCTTTAATCAATATAAGCTTTTTTTTTACAGGCAAATTCCTTTCACAGTAACGCTGAAACAGAGGCAGAATGTGATTTTGGACGGGTTTTGTTACAAATATTCATGCAAAATTGTGGGTTTTTTTCCTTTTTTTGGACAAAATGGGATCTCACCTGGGCAGCTCTCTCATTATGTAATGGATTTATTGCAATACAAAAATAAAAAAGGGTTCCTGTAAATCACTGCAGGTTGACAGGGTCAGGAGGCACAGAGCTGGCTGGCTTTGGAAGGAGAGAGGAACAGAAAAACTGGGGAAGCAGAGGAGTGTTGGAACCAGAGAAAAATGAAGCAAAGAAATGCCAAAGCTGCTCTAAAAACCTTCAGGGTGGTGGATGGAGAAAACTTCAGCTGAAGATGCAGCAGGGACAGGGTGTGAGGGTACAGGGCCACAACAGAAAAAGCCAGGCCAAGCCAGAACATGTGGAATATTGGAAATAAATATCCCTTTCCTCTCCCAAAAAAATGTTTTGAGGGATGGGAGTCAGAGGAAACAGCTGTGCTCCCTCCACTGGCACCTCAGCAGGAGAGGTTTGAAATCTTTCTTGAGTTAAAATCAAAGTCTGAGATGTGAAGCACGAGGTGTTTCTTTTCCTGAACACAGCTCCAGAGGTGGGAAGAAATCTCAGCCCCCATCAGCAAGTTTAGGAAGTTCAATGCAAGGAAGAATTTGCAGCAAAAAAGCTTCAGCCTGAGAATACATCTTAATAAGAGCAGCATGATCTCCACTCAAAAAAAAAAAAAAAAAATAAAATTATAATATGACAGAATGGTTATTCTGAACTGGAAAAAAAAATAAAATAAAATCAGTGTATGGAACAGGGAACACACAAAGAATAATCTGAGGGAGTGAGTGTCAGCTTGGAGATCCATCCAGAGCACAGCCCCACAACAGAGGGCACCCTAAATCCATAGGGACTGACCCCAATGACACAGGGCACCCTAAATCCTTAGGGACTGACCCCATAACACAGGACACCCTAAATCCATAGGGACTGACCCCAATGACACAGGACACCCTAAATCCATAGGGACTGACCCCAATGACACAGGGCACCCTAAATCCATAGGGACTGACCCAAAAACACAGGGCACCCTAAATCCATAGGGACTGACCCCATAACACAGGACACCCTAAATCCATAGGGACTGACCCCAATAACACAAGGCACCCCTAAAAACGTGGGGAATAGATGCAACTCCCTGGATCCCCTCCATGGCACTCAGTGGAAGATCCAACCCAGGGATCTGCCACAGCTTCGGGTCCTCGCTGTTCAGTCCCCATTTGAGAGGAATCCTGCAAGACCCCAACCAACCCCAGCATTCCCAAAAACCCACCCAACCCATCCTTTCCTTGGGGCGGACGTCACTCCCTCACCTATTTGGCAGCAGCTTTGGGCCACCAGTGGGGCGTGCTGGCTCGCAGCGTCAGCGTGTCCCCCGGCAGGCGGATGCAGAGCGGCTCCTTGGCGTGAGCCAGCCTCAGCAGGGCGATGCCCAGCTCTCCTTGGCCAGCACGGAATTTGCCAGCCCGTTTTCCTGCCTCAGTGAGGATCTCGGTGCCCGCGGGGACGCCGGGGCCGGGCGGGGGCTCGGGGAAGGTGACGGGCAGCAGGCGCTTGCGGATCACGCCCATGTGGTGGGTCCTGGCCGTCAGCTCCTGGCCGATGTAGCAGCCCTTGGTGAAGCTGATGCCGTTCATGAAGGCCAGGTTGGATTCCAGAGGGAGGGCAGCTCCAGGGGGCAGGTCCTTCACCCCTTCAGGAATGCCTGGGGGTGAGAACAAAGGCAGGTGAATGTTGCTCCTGGTCACACCTGTGCTCTGACTCAGGCTCAGTTTGATTTTCCAGCCCAAAACAAGGGATGTGGGGCTCCAGGTGGCTCTTAAAATGCTGTTTATTTATCCAAATGATACAGCAATCCATGGGTCACAGCAGTCAGCGTTAGCTGTAGGCTCGTCTGAAACCAGCTCTAGTTCTGGTTACAATGCATTATATGTACTTTTATATATAGATACACTTTTAAATATAAAAATATAGAAAATATAGAAAACACAGAAAATATAGAAAAATAAATATGTATTCTTTTCTTTGTATAGCATCTTGACTACATATCATCTACATGACAACCAATCAATAATTTTACTATTGCCTATAGCCTATAACATTATTATTGCATTGTATTATTATTGCATTGTATTAATATTGCATTGTATTAATATTGCATTGTATTAATATTGCATTGTAATATTGTACTATTGCATTATTATTGCATTGTATTGTATTATTATTGTATTGCATAATTGTATTGTATTATACTATTGTATTGTATTATGTTATTGTATTGTAATATATTATTATTGCATTGTATTATTATTGTATTGTATTGTAATTATTATTGCATTATTATTTATTATTGCATTGTACTACTAACACTACTATATTCATGTTACTGTTTTCCAGTCACAAAAAGTCAGTATACTACAGTTTAAGCTAGAAGTTTTTTCTCAGTTTAAGCTAGAAATTGTTTCTCAGCTTAAGCAGAAGTTGTTTCTCAGTTTAAGGTAGAAATTGTTTCTCAGCTTAAGGTAGAAATTGTTTCTCAGTTTAAGGTAGAAGTTGTTTCTCAATTTTCTCACAGTGGAAAGTATTGAGATCTTTCTTCTTGCAACATGGCATTTTTGTTTGCCTGTGAAAATCTTTTTGCTTGGTAGAAAAATCTTTTGTTTGAGGTGGGTTTATCCTCTGCTCTGAGTCATGAAAATCCCTTCCAACTCATTTTACTCTTTGGCTTCTTAGTTACCCAGTAAGCCTGGCTCAGCAATTCTTCTATATCAAAACTTGCTTTCATTTCTATTCCTTCTTCAGATTCTACATTCAAAGATCTTTCTGTTCTACATCCATATCTGTGAGACCTGTCAAATTTTCATCTCCCAACACAAACAGATCCCAGCACCACCCCCTTTCCCTGTGCCAATCCATTTAACTCTCTATCAGCATGGACACACTACACTCAAAGGCATGGGGCTCCCAGAACTCAGATCCTTGTCCAGTTAACTTGGCAAATCCAGCCACAAAATTTTTAGGAAACGAAGTTTGGGTGTTTCCTTTTCCTTCCTCAGCAACAAGGTAATCAAAATTACCCAAACCACAGAAGCTTCTCTCTAAGAAAATGAATAATCCTGGTTTTCTTTTAGAATTCCTGACCAATTCCCATAATCTGAGCAACAGAAAATTATACCCAAACAGAATGATAACCACCAGGTCACTTTAATACTCAAAGTAGCAACTAATACATGCATTAATTAACAAATTAAATGCATTAAGACATAATAATGAAGGATTTATAACTTATTCCTGCCTTTTATCAGCATGGGAACTCCCAAAACGCACGGGCTTGGCTTTACCTTGTTGGTACCTGTGCCTGTGGTAATCCTGAACATCTCCAAGCTGGCTCCCAGGGATGATCTCTGCTGGGTTTGCTCCTTTCTTTGCAATCAGTCTCCAGCCCATGATTTCTGCCCTGGGGTCAGGAGCCAAGAGCAGAGCCTGGGCTGTGGATTTGGGGAGGGAGCTGGCGTGGCCAGGGATGACAGCCCAGAGGGAGAGGTCGGGGCAGGGGGTGATGGTGACTTTCCTGCGGATCTTGTAGAGTTTCAGGTGTTTCTGGACGGCATCCAGCACGCTGCTGTCGCACTCCAGCAGGATGTCAGGCTCCTCTGCCACGCTCCCGTGCAGCCTGAAGAAAATCACACCCCCAAGTCAGGAAATAAACACCCACAGCAGCACGAGCCAAAGCTGGAATGTTATTTGGGTGCTGGTGCAAATCCAGAAATCTGAGGAGTTTCTGTGGCACTCAAGAGCAGCACCCACATTTCCACAGTGAAATACCTGAATTTTCATCCACCTGCTGAACTCTTTCCTAGCAAACACCGCCCTCCCTTCTCCTGGGGCAGAAACAGGTGTGGCCACGTGGAATTCTCCATCCTTACCTACAGTAAATTGAATTTCACAGAATCCCAGAACGGATTTGGGTTGGATGGGACCTTAAAACTCATTTTATTCCACCCTCTGCCATGGGCAGGGACACTTTCCACTGTCCCAGGTTGATCCAAGCTCCATCCAGCCTGGCCTTGGACTCTGCCAGGGATCCAGGGGCAGCCTGTGCCAGGAGCTCAGCACCCTCACAGGGACCAATTTCTTCCCGATGTGAAAAACACGTTTTACTGTTTTGGTAAAATTTAAAAGGCTTCATAAAAAGACAATAAAGGTAAAAGGTTAAAAGGGTTGGGTGCTTGGCAAGATGCTAAAAGCACATGGTTGGTTTTGGGAACGCTCTTTTAAATAACTTGACATCAACTTGTTGCATGTTTATAGTTTTTCGTGTACAGTTAAACTTTTTTTGGGAACTGTTTAGCATGGCTACTTTTTGGGTTTGCTTTTTTAGAGCAGGCGTGTTTCTTGGCTGGTGGTTTTAATTTTCTTCTTATTACTTTTTAATTTGGGTGGTGGTCTTGGCTTTTTGCAGCCACTGAGTGTTGATAATTCTCATGTTCCCATCACACATTCACAGGCTGTTATCTTAACTTAGCGGGTAGCTTAAGCATACTATCTTAAAAAAACTTTTGTCTAATTTTTGCTATTAGAAGAAAAGAAAAAAACTTATACAGAAAAGCTATTTTAACATGATACGTATAGCATTTATTCCAATATTTGCAAAAAGCCAACAATGTGTCATGCACTTATAACACCAATATCGCACCTGGAGAGGGCTCTGAGCTTTCCCTGGTCCAGATGAGCACCCCCAGCTCTCCCAGAGCAGAGCAGCAGGGCCAATATCCACACGTGGGTTTTTTGGAAGCATTTCTTTGGCACATTAATGTAGAAATTTAAGCCGGAAATGTCACAGAGCGGTGACAGAAACCACCCCTCCCCACCACCCCGCAATGGTCTCTCCCAGCTCCCCCCCCCCGCAGCCGCGCCGCTTGGTCTCACCTGTACAGGATGACGTCATAGAGGCAGCGGCCCTGCACGTTCAGCGCGTGCGCGTAGAGCGCGCGGGGGGCGTCGCCAGCCGCCACGAGCTGCGTGACGTCATTGGTGAGCAGCCCCTGCAGGAACACGGCGGCCTCGGCACCCCGCACGCCCAGCAACGCCCGGCTCAGCGGGAAACACGCGGTGGCCGCGCCCCGCCGGCCCCGGCACAACCGGCGCAGCCCGGGCGCCGTTATTGCCCTCACCAACATGGCGGCGCCGTCAGAAACTCCCCCCGCTGCCGCCGCCCTCCGCCGCCGCCGCCATCTTGTGTGTGTCCGCCGGGAGGGCGACACCTGCTGGCGGGGCCAGGGTGTGCGGGACCGCCCCCTTCCGGCTGGCCACGCCCTGCACCGTCACCACGCCCCCTTCTGTAGGCCACGCCCACGCCCTCACGGCCGTGCCGCCGGTCCGAGCGGGGCCGGGCGCTCCGAATGGAGGAATTTGGGGAACCCTCCCGGCCTTCCCCGGGTTCCCCGGCCGTGGAGCGAGCGAGGGGAGCAGCCCAAAGGGCTCCCATGTCCCTCGGTTTGGTTGTGGGCACTGCCCAGCCCGGTTCTCCCTGTCCCGGCTGCTCCTCATTTAATAAAAGAATCCGTCAGTCTGGGAAGGATCTCCGAGGTCATCCAGTCCAACAGTGTCAACTAAACTATGGCACTATGGTCCAGTCATTCCTTAAACACCTCCATTCCTGCCCCTGCCGAGCCCAAAATCCACAGGATGCTGCAAACAGAGGGGTCAGAACCTTTCTCCCCCTCCAGGTACATTTTGCCTGTCAGGGTGGAAAAGAGACTCCAAAGTTTCCTGATTTCCACTCTTTTGTTTCCACAGGACTCACCAGCTGCCCTCCGTCCTCTTTGAACACCTTTGGAGAAACTCAGCAGCACCGGATTGGAATAAATTACAATGTTTGGCAGTGGGAATTTCTGCTTAGCATTGCATGGGAACAAAACCATGGAATGGCTTTAAAGGCGATTTAGTCCAACGCTCAGCAGGGACACGTTCAATCCACCAGGTTGCTCCGAGCCTCAGCCCGAAGTGATGTTGAACATTTCCAGGGATGGGGAATCTCTCTGTGTTAAACCCCCCCAGTTAAAATCCTGGAGTTGTTCCCGTCCCTCTGGAATGTTCTCTGCTGCTCGGGGCTCTGAAGTGCCCGGCTGCCCTGGGGTTCATTCTGCTGCCCTGAGCCACCCCTGGCATTTGTGATTCCCCTTCTCCAGGGGTTTGAAGCCATCCTGTCCCTTCCCTGGCACAAAATAACCCCACTCAAACCTCCAGGACAGGCAGCACCAGCACAAACCCACCGACCCTAAACCCCTGAGCCAAGGGAGACTCGTTTTGCAGGAGCTGTGGGTTGATCCAGCTGGCCCTGGGCAGGGCTGGGCTGTCCCCTTGTGTCCTGTCACTGATTAGCCTTATCACACATCCCTGTGCTGAGAGATTTGGGGTGTTCACCCTGGAATTCTGCAGGTGGAGAAATGAAGATGTGGGCAGAGGTGACCTCGGCACGTGGCTCTGCTCTCCTGTGTCAAAAACGTGGCTGGGGAGCCAGCCTGGCTCAGAGCAGGAGGAGCAGAGAGATGATGATACCCAGGGGGGTTCTTTTCTCTGCCCAGAGCAGGAGCTGGGTTTGCTTTTTGAAAGAGAGAGAAAGGCACAAATCCGCAAGCACAGCTGGGCTGGAACTCCAGAGTCCAACAGGCACCATGGATCCACATCTGGATCCAGCTTTTTGCCTGTTCCACATCCCTCCTTCACCCACCAAGCTGTGGGGATCATCAGTGGCCGTCCCTTTGCCACCTCCCTGCATTCCCAACCACCACAGGTGGAGATATTTGAAAGGGCAGCCAGTTTGAGCTTTTATTTGTTTTACCACTTCCTATGACTTTTATTCTCTTCCCTCTGGGTTTGCTTTTTTTTTTTTTCCTTGAGTTATGCAGCCAGAAAAATCATATTGAAACATTTCAACTCTGCCAGTTTCAGCTCAGGGGATGGTTTGAGACAATCCACAGCCAGCGCCCAGTGAGTGTGTGCCTGTCTTCAGTAAAAACAGGGGACCTGAAACTTGGTGAGAGGGACAACACAATTCCCAGAGCTTCCATGACATTAATTTCTAGTGGAAAGTGTGGAATTCTAGTGGCAGAGGGTTGGAACAAGGTGATTTTTAAGGTCTCTTCCAACCCAAACCATTCTGGGATTCTGACACTGCCCCTCATGGATCATTCCCCACCAGCTTTGTAATTTCTTGGCGTGTTTTGGGAAGCAGAGCTGGTGGCACAGGGTGACAAGACACAAATTCCCTCCTCCATGGGACACCTCTCGTCCAGGGAGATGTGTCAGGGTGGCTCAGGATCCCTTCCCACAGCTCAGAAGGTGGTGACAAGAACAGAGATTCCCTCCCTGTCCCTCAGCAACCTGCACAAGCTGCCAGCAGCCTCCTGCTCCATCAGCTCCACTCTCTGCTCTCCCACTGCCCCAAACCCTGGACAGCCCCAGGCTCCCACTTTATTTATCAAAAACTCATCCTCACCGGGGATAACTCTGCATCCAGCCCTGCAGGTTAATGCTGGCATGATAAACTCATTTTCTCCAGCTTTTTCTCGGGGTTTTAGGCACAAATCCTCATCCACAAGCTCACACGAGCTGCAATTTCTCCTCTCAAACCCTGAGTCCCGGGAGCTCAGCCACAGGCAGCTGGGACACGGGGCTGTGGTAAACCACAGCAGCACTTCTGGGACAATATCCCACAGTCTTGGAGAGGAAAACACAGATTGTGGCAGGCCTGGGCAGTGCAGAATCAGTGATGATAGAGGGAAATTGCAAGTACAACAGGAATAGCGCAGAGTGAGAGCGGAGGGTGGGTCTCAGTCTTCTCTCCCAGGGAACAAGTGACAGAGAAAATGGCCTGAAGTTGCACTGGATGAGGTTTAGAAAATTTCTTCACTGAAAGAGTAGCCAGGCATGGGAACAGGCTGCCCGGGGAGGTGGTGGGATCACCATCCCTGGAATTGTTTGAAAACCGTGTGGATGTGGCACCTGGGGACAGGGATTAGTGCTGGTTGGACTTGATGAACTTGGAGGACTTTTTTCACCTTGAGAGCTCTGAGATGGCTGCTGAGGAGAAGGGACAGCTGTTCCTGAATTTCCCTGGAAGGATTAGGAGCCAGTGGGATGCTGGGCTGGAATTGTGCCTGCAGAGAGGAGCAGGCAGTGAAAACCATGGGTGTGGTGATCCCAGAGAGAAATGGAGAGTCACGGGTGAGAGGA
Source organism: Sialia sialis (assembly GCA_009812075.1). Lineage (NCBI taxonomy): Eukaryota > Metazoa > Chordata > Aves > Passeriformes > Turdidae > Sialia > Sialia sialis. The sequence continues at coordinate 2,153,611 of VRYO01002734.1, read as the reverse complement.
GTGTTGGATTTGTCTTCACAAAGAAGCTGTGGGTCTGCTGGTGGAGAAAACCAGCACTGAGAGATAAAAGAAACAATGGGATTGATTCCACTGATGGATTAATGGAAAAAGATATTTGCCTTTACAAACTGTAGGTTTGCTGAGAAATTATATTGGATATTCAGAGATGAAAGAAGCAATGGGGAAGAAAACATGAAATCTATAAGAATTAAAAATGAAAAGGGAGGGTTGTGCATTACAGGGGAATCTCAGGTATCAGTGTTTGGGAAGTCTGAGCCTCTCAAGTACCTCAGCAATGGGGAAAGAGAGAGGGAAATGTGGATGGGAAATTGGGATAAAAAGGAGGCTGAATCCTCCAAAAATTGGAGAGACTCCAGAGGATGCCCCATGGCCTCTCCCTTGATTTGAATAAAACAAAACAACTCCTCTGTCTCCTTTTTGGACATAAACCTCTGGTGTTTGGGGATTCATTTCCCTGACACTGCCAATTTTAGTCTGGCTTTCCAAAGAAATGGGAAAGGTTGGCATTACTCTGTTCCCAAAATCCTGCAGGATGGGGGCTGCTTTTACCATTCCTCCTTTTATGAGCTGGGATCAACTCCCACCACACCAAGCTGTCCAAGCCCCATCTCCCCTGAGTCTTGGTGGGACAAGTTGTCAACTTAGCTCAATTTCCAGAGAAACAGAAAAAAATTCATGTTTGAGTGCAGATTTTTTTTTTCCTGAGTGAGCAGTGCCTGTGATTGAAGGGAGGAGCTCTCTCACAAAGCGGTTTCCCATCGTTTGCTCAGCCTGAATCATCAGTTTCTCCCAGATTCCGCCGAGTTTTGTTGCTTTTTGAAAGCCCAGGCTTCCCTCAGCAGTTGGAGCTCGGTGCCTGAGGGATGTGCAGCGATTCATCAGGGAGACAACGCTTCCCAAACATCGCCAAGGTCAAACGCTTCTTAAGGCAAAACTATTTTGTGATGATTTGTACCAGGGAAAATAAAATTCCTCCTTGGCTAAAACAGGCAAATCCCAGATGGGGAAGGATTTCTCATCATCACTCAAAGCCCTTCTCAAGCAAGCACCACACGCTTCTACTGTAACAAAATGTAAGTTTTATTCCATAGTGTTAGTAATGGATGTGGAATAGCCACAGTTGAGTTGGACTGATGTCCCTTTCCCTTTTGACCAGTGTTTAATATTCTAACTACAGCCCAGATGTAACATTTACACTGAAAAATACGTACAGATTCAACCTCATACTCCAAAAATTTCTAGTACAAATACAGTTAGTACATTAAAAAAAAAAATAAAATAAAATAAAAAAAAAATCCCAGACACTTTGTAACAGCACAGACTGGTTATGGCCGTGAGTTAAGTTCAAGTATTTCCCAGTGGAATGCAATGCAAGCAAGAAGGTAATCTGGCTTTTGTGGGACATTCCTGGCCCTGAAAGGTAAGGAGAGAAATCTAAGTGTGGGCACTTTATCTGACCAAGTTTAGTGAGAGAGTCAACATTTATAAAAGCTAAACCTGTTTTGTGTGGGGACAAAGCTGCTACCTGGAGAAAAGACAAAAAGAAGAGCAAAGCATTAATTACACCATTGGCATTTCTTCCACCCTCCAAACGAATTTCTTCGAGCTGATGGTTGAGTTAGGAACAATTGTGGTGGGGATTTTGGGAATATTTTGCTGCTCTATCCTTTTCCTGCCCCAGCTGAGAGGATAAAAGAAGAGATTGTTGCTCCTGCCCCGAAAGGAGTCATTCCTGCAGAGTCATCATTGCATTTGGTCACTTTTATGGAGTGACTCAGGGGAGAAAACCAACATCCTAAAGGGTTTGTAGGTCACAGGGTGGAGGAGCAAGGGGGGAAGTGAGCAAATCACTATATATAATAAAAATAATAATGATAATAATGGTGTTGTGTGCTCCTAGGCTGTCTGACCTGTGCTGGTTCCTGTGTGGGATCTGGGATCCCTGTTTCCTGTTTCCCCCTGCCTGACCAGGGGGTTATTGATCCTCCAAGAGTCTGCCCTGGCTCTGGGACTCGTCAATATTGCAGTTATTGACTCTGCCTGAGGAAAGCAGCCTGTGCATATGAGATGGGGAGAGGATCCAAACCCTCTGCAGCAGCCACGGGGCACTCAGAGCCCCCCTGGCTCACTGGGTGACAATGAAAAAGGGATTTGAAGGAGAACAGGGAGATTCTGACTGTACAACCACACATCTAGAGAGGGGAGCAGTGCAGGAGATGGGGTCTGTGGAGGACCAGAGTGCAGGGAGAGGAGAAGGGAGGGAAGGTGGCACAAGGACCACACACTGATGGGAAGACATGAGGTTAGTCCAGAGATACCAGGGAAATCCATGCTAGAAAAGCAGCCCTTGCAGAAAAGTTGATGAGACTGGAGGTGTTCAGCCTAAAGCAGATTTGAGGGTGAAAACAATCTCCAAACAGCCAAAACGTGCAGAGGTTCAAGGTATGACACTTCTCCATGGGGCTGCAGAGAGGGGTTCATGTCACCTTTTATCATTTGATGGTGACAAGTTGGCAAGAAGATCTGTTATCTTTTTCCACCCTCCTGCTCTGAACCTGGAATCTCCTGCCATGGGCATTGCTGGGTATTGCTGAGTCAGCAGGTGCAGCCCTGCTGTATAGTCTGGGTTTAATAACTTGATCAAGTCTGGGTGGTTTTGGCTTAAACCCCTTGCTTTCCCCACGAGGTGTTTGATTTTGTGAGATTTTTCCAGGAGCAATTGCAAGGGAGTCACATCCCTGTCCCTGCTGTGGTGACTCCTGCAGGTCAGCAGGAGCTGAAGACAAGATCTGAGTCACCAGAAAGTGCTCAGGACAAGTGGTGCTGAGGGAGATGTTGCTGGTAGGGGCAGGAGAAATCCAAAATCCCAAATCCTGGGCGGGGCGGTGCCTTCCAGCATCCTGTGGGAAAATCAAGTTTCTCTGGGGCTCTGGTGGTGTTGCTCATGGAAAAGGAATCAGAAGAACCCAGGCAGAATCACCCTCAGAGTTTCCATCCTTCCCTTGGGATCATGACTTTAAATAGAGCTTCCCATGGGACACAGGGCTGGGAACAAAAGAGAAGTCCCGCTGATGTAGAGGACAGCTGCAACAACCAGGGAACAAATTCTCACCCAGGATCACCTCTCTCTCCTCCCCAGCAGCCTGGGCTGGGACCCTGCTGGCATTTTCTCCAGGTGACAGCAGCCCCAGGATCTCCTGCTCTGCCCAGCACAGAGAGCACCTTCCCAACATGGGACAAGGACAAACAGAGCACTTGGATATGTTTGGTGTGACCTTTCTGAGCCTTTCCTGCAGAACTCCCAGCAGAAGGGGATGGATGGATGGATGGATGGATGGATGGCACTGCTGACTGCTGCTGTGCTGATCCTCCTCCTCCTGGATCCTGTCACCCATTTGGGAGGGGAAAATCTCAAGCTGCAAGAGCAAACAGCATTCCAGGAATTTTACCAATGCCTTCTTCAGGACCAGGAACAAGCCTGGAAGCATTCCCCAGAAACTACACAAATCCACAAAGCTGAATATTTGCTGCTGGATGCCTTGTAGGATGTTTTTCTCTTTTCCTTTTAATTCTACTTTTTTTTTTTTTATTTTTTGCTTCCAGGACTGTTCTCTAACACATCACACAGTTCCCAGGAGATGGAGGGCATATCCAAAATCTCTCCCTGTTCCCAAGAATGGCCAAAGGGCTGGACACTTGGGGAACAGGTATCTGAAACTGATCTCAAGGACATGAGAGAATCCCCTGGATAAAAAATCCTGGCACAGCCCGAAGGAACAGCTTGGCACAGGGACAGTGCAGCGTTCAGGGAGAGTTTTCTTCTGCTATAGGTTTGATCTTGAAGGCTCTGCCTACCTGGGTTCCCTGTGGTGGGGATGAAACCACCCTCTGACAAAGAACTGGAGGAGCCTTGGAGCTCAGCAGCTTGATTTAAACACACCCAAAGTGAATGCATAAAAACCACCCCTTAAAGTCAAGCTGAAAAAGAATCATAAACCCAAAAAAAACTTCCTGCTCTTGTCCTGGTGCTGTCCCCATTGAAGCCAGATCTTCTGCAGATCTCCCACAGCAAGTATGGGAGCCCTCCCAGTGTGTCCCAGGATGAGATCAGCCCAGTTCCTGGAGCAGCTGGGTTTTCTCAGGGCGGGTGGAAGGCTGCAGAAAGGAGCAGAGGGTTGACATTACATTGACACTCTAAGTCTGTGTTCACACCCATGGTCATACGTGTCTGTATCTACACATGGACACACACACACACACACCAGAGACACACTATGCATAGATCTGCCACCTGCCACTATTTATAAGGGTTTGATTAATCAGAAAAACAAATTTGCCAGCAGTGCTTTTCCTCGATGAATCAGAAAAACAAATTCCCCGATGCCGAGCATGTAAAATTCAGCAAGTAAAGGAGCCTGAACCCTTTACACTTTTGTTTTCCTGGTTGCATAAAGGCACTTTCAGATGATGTGAAGCAGCAGTTTGTTAAAAACCCTGTAACTGCAACAATTCCCATCACGTCTGTAGCAAGGGCTACACAGGCACCAGAAGGATGCAATGTCACTGCTCGCTCCTACTCCAGAGGGTTTGGAGCAGATTTGCTTTTTGCTTCATTGCAGAGGAAGAAAAGATGAAACCTTCAGCCCCGTGCTGGTTTTAGGTCTCCCTGTGTGGGGCAGTTGTTGTGTTCCTGCCCCAGACCTGGGTGCCAGCTCTGGCTCACAGCATCCCACGAGGCCCAGGCAGATCAGCTGTGAGCCTGCCACGAAGGTCCCTGCAATATGTCAGTGGTTTTCTCACCAAAGGATGGGAAATTAATGTGATTAAGGGGATTTAGTAATTAAACCCTGCCTGGCCTGCAGCACTGGAGCCCTGCCATGCTGATCCCTGTCAGCCTCCCTTCCCTCCTGAGCCACCAGCAGCTCCTCTTCCCACCACAGCACATTGTCCAGTCTCTGCTGGGGCTCCAGGGGCTGGGAGGTGTTGGGGTTTGCTGTTACTCACTGGAGATTCCCAGCTGGAGAACACGTTGGAAACAGGGAAGAAATGTCTTTTGTTAACCGAATCAGTCCAAAACTCCTTTTACTCTCTTGACTCCCACACAAAAACCGCGAGATAACACCGAAAACCAGGAACAGCCCGAAATCAAAACCCCGCTCACGCTGCGCTGCCCTCTCTCCTTGCTGCCCCAGTTATATCCACACGGACGTCTTCCCATCTTTACTGCTGGAGCTGCCTTTCTCCAGCGAGGCCTTGGGTTTAGCACCTTGTTTCTCCTGGGCGGTGTTGGCCCTGTTCTGCTCCACCACGGTGCCCCCCGAGGCGGGGCTGCTGGTCCGAGAGGGCTGCGTGTTGGCCTGGGTGCTGCTGTAGCTCTGGAAGGCGATGTCCAGCTGCTCCTGGGCCACCCTCAGGTGCTTGTGCAGCGTGGACAGATCCGCCGGCAGGTTCTCGTCCGGGCTGGTGCACTGCTGCTCCTGAGCCACGTTGGCCAAGTTCTGCTCGTGGGCCATCAGGCTGTTGGGGATCTTGGTGGATTTCTCGGATTTGACCACCAGGTTGTACTCGGGAGGGCAGGAGATGTTCTTGGGGTAGGCGTAGTTGTAGGGCGGCTGCCGGAAGCTGTTGATTTTGCGGTTGCGGATGGCGTCGCGGATGGTGCCGAATCCCAGGTGGAACATCTCGCACATGTTGAGCAGCAGGCACAGGCAGCTCACCACGTACATCACCAGCAGGAAGATGGTCTTCTCCGTGGGCCGGGACACAAAGCAGTCCACGGTGTGGGGACACGGGACCCTGTTGCAGACGTAATACGCTTCCACCTCGAAGCCGTAGAGCAAATACTGCCCTATCAAAAAGCAAACCTCGAAGGAAGCGCGGGTGAGGAGCTGGAAGACGTAGATTTTCATCAGTCCCTCCTGCTGGATGCGCCTTCTCCCGTCGTGCTTCTGCTGCTCCTTGGGCTTGGCCTTGACCTTGGCCTTGTCGTGCTCGGCCGCGTCGTCCGAGATCATGGGCTCCTCCTCGTCGGCCTCCATGGCCTCCTCCATGTTGCGCACGGCCTGCCAGTTCAGGGCGAACTGCTTCTTCTTCTTGAAGCCCTTGAACTTCTTCTCCTCCTCGGCCGAGCGGGCGATGCGGTGGATGGCGTAGCCCAGGTACATGACGGAGGGCGTGGAGATGACGATGATCTGGAAGACCCAGAAGCGCACATGTGAGAGCGGCGCGAAGGCGTCGTAGCAGACGTTGTCGCAGCCCGGCTGCTTGGTGTTGCAGGTGAACTTGCTCTGCTCATCGGAGTAGATGGACTCGCCCCCCACGGCCGTGAGGACGATGCGGAACACGATGAGCACGGTGAGCCAGACCTTCCCCACGAAGGTGGAGTGGTTGTGAATCTCTTCTAGCAGGCGGGTGAGGAAGCTCCAGCTCATGTTGGTCATAAGGGCTGCTCAGTTATAACCTGCAGGGAGAGGGGAAATAAAGAACCAGGGCTGTGAGGTCACATCTGTGGCAGCAGGAGGGACAGAGCCGTGAGTGTCCCTTGTGCTGGGCACTGAGGCCACACCGCCAATCCTGGGGTCACTTCTGGGCTCCTCAGGACAAGAAAGACATTGAGGGGGCTGGAGAGTGTCCAGAGAAGGGAACAGAGCTGGGAAGGGGCTGGAGAATTCCTGAGGGAAATGGGAAAGAGGATGGAGAATTCCTGAGGGAGCTGGGAAAGGGTTGGAGATTTCCTGAGGGAAATGGGAAAGAGGATGGAAAATTCCTGAGGGAGCTGGAAGAGGGTTTGGAGAATTCCTGAGGGATCTGGGAAGGGCTCATAAGGAGAAGAGGAGGCTCAGGGGGAATTTGTGGCTCTGCACAGGAGGGGACAGCCAGGGGGAATTTGGGATCTGCTCCAGGAACAGGGACAGGAGGAGAGGGAACAACCTCAGTCATCACCGGGGGGGGTTTAGATTGGATATCAGGAAAAATTTCTCCCGTGAAAGGGTGGTCAGGGCTGGAGCAGTGGAGGATGCTCCCACTTCACAGAGACTTGCCCCAGTGAAACATCTTTCATTAGCAAACACAGAAAAATGCAAAGAATCAGTGGAAGAATGGGAATATTTATGTTGACAGGCTGATGGCCCTTTTAAGTTCCTCTTGAAACAAAGCAAAACAAAACAAAACTTTAATCAAATACAGACTGTTTCAAAAATAAACCTTGAGAAGCTTTCAAGAGAAAACCATGCATTTATTAGGAGACCTGGACAGCTGGGGAGGAAGAGCTTGTAAAAAGTATTTTGTGTTTAGCTGAACTTGCAGTGCAGCCTCAGCCTGAGTTCCTTGGGTGACAGGAGGCAACTTCACTGCTCGACTGGCACAGACACTGAGAGATGAGAGCAGAAGGGAAAGCACCTGCACCCAAAGAACAGTGGAGGAAGAGAGAAGATGGAGAGAAAAGGGAAGAGAAGGGAAGAGAAGAGAAGAGAAGGGAAGGGAAGGGAAGGGAAAAGAGAAGAGAAGAGAAGAGAAGAGAAGAGAAGAGAAGAGAAGAGAAGAGAAGAGAAGAGAAGAGAAGAGAAGAGAAGAGAAGAGAAGAGAAGAGAAGAGAAGAGAAGAGAAGAGAAGAAGCTGTTTTCCTATGCAGAAGGAGTAGGGACATCAACCCTAACTCTCCATGCTGGGGATGAAGATCCAGGGGGGAAAAGAATCACAAAATCCCAGAATCCTATAATTCTGGTGGTTGTAAAATAATCTTGTTCCATGAGCAGGGACACTTAAAAATCACCTTGTTCCATGGGCAGGAACACTTCAAAATCATCCTGTTCCATGGAAAGGGATGCTTTCCACTGGACCAGGTTGCTCCCAGCCCCATCCAACCTTCCTTGATGATGCTGTGAGCCATGAGCCTGGCCCTGACCTGGCTCTGCAGCACTGGAGACACCAAATTGTGCTGTGGGGTTTCCGTGGTGGGAGCAGCCAGGAGCCCAGCCCCACATGGGAGCAGCAAGGGAAACGTGCCCTGCTCTGTTCCTCCACATCCAGCCACTCAGGAATGTGATTTTTGCTCCCACTGCTTCCCAGGACAGGAGCCAAGCAGAGCTGGTTTGCTCAGCTCTGGTTTGCTCAGCTCTGCCCCTGTTGAGGGCTCTCAAGAGCAGGCAGATGGAATTTTCTAACCCTGCTATTTCCAGATCAAACAAATCCCCTGTGAACACAACCCCCCAACTCTTCACACGGGCTGTGGGAGCGCAGATGCTGCTGTGCTTGTCCTGGGGAAACTGAGGCAGGGAGGGGACAAACAGCAGAGGTGGGGAAATTCTCCTCTCTGCCCTCAGAGCTGCTGGGACCAGAATCCTGCCCCAAAAGTGGTGCCACTGTGCAGGTTGGGACAATTCGGCCACTGCAGGACATGGAAAGTGATGCCCACTGAGATGTTCTTTTATTCATTATTTATTATTATTTATATTATATTTTATTTATCTATTATTATTATTTCTTGAGGAAATTTGGTTTATTCAGGAAGTTCCCTCTTTGAGTGCCTTTTTTTTTTTTTTTTTTGGTGGGTACACCCTAAGGGGTCTTTAACTCTTCCTGTGTTGTGTTCACATTCAGATGAGGGCAGACTGGGGTGTGAAATGATTTGCAGAATGACTCCAGGCACTCAGCCAAGCCCCAGCTGCCAGGGGCTGGGAAGGGAAGGTCCTGCTGGCTGTGGGGCATGTTGCATCTGTGTGCTGCATCCGGGTGTGCATCAGGCAGCCTTGCATGCAGCCCCACCTTGGCTGGCCCCATCTACACCCCAAATTAGCTGCAAGCCCCATATCGTTCTTAAAAATGCGCTTTGGATGTCCTGTGGAGCAATTAATCCAAAATTCAGTGCTGCCTCGACCAAGGATGATTCACCATTTTGCAAATGTTACCCGTGGACACAATTCCCAGAGCTCCAATGCACATCCCAGGGGCAGTTTGGGGAGGGCAGGGAGGGTCTGACCAAGGTTGGGACAGCTTTTGGAGTAAATATTCGAGTTTTTGGACTGGTATTTGTCAAGGTTTGTTAGTAAAGCATCCCCTGTGTCATTGCAGAAAGGAGATCCCAATTAACTGCTCCCAAACCTCCTGAGCCAGGGACAAGGAAAGAAACTGTAAAACAGCTGAAGGGATGGGTGGGTGCTTTAAGAAAACCACCCTGAGCTGTGGGTGCAGCTCAGCCCTCTGCGCACATCTGGAGCTGCAGGAACATCTGCAGGCAGCAGCACCCAGCTGCTCCTGCGCCCCTGGGACCCCTCTGTGTGGGATTGCAGCCCTGGGTGGCCACCTGCCCTCCTGGAGCTGTGTTTGAGAGCAGGAGCCCAAGGAAAGGAGCTGAAACCCCTCCCTGCAAATCCAGTCTGGTTAAACTCCCAGCAGGGTTTAACAATCACTGGCTACAAAGACTGAACTGTGGGACTTCAGTGGTTTTAGTTTCCTGGGTGGGGGGTTGGTGCACCTGGATGTTCTGGAATCAGTTCTAAATAAAACAGGGTTCCAAGGAAAGACTTGTTCCCAGTGCTATGATAATTGATTAAAGATTGGTGTTAATCATGAAAGTGTTGAGGTTTGTATAAACCAGAAT
>VRYO01002734.1:2124225-2134850 GCA_009812075.1 Sialia sialis | reverse complement strand
GATTCTTCAATGAAAAAGGTGCGGCTTATAATCGTGAAATTACTGTAAATCCCATCCAGTTCCATCCCCTGCCATGGCAGGGACACCTCCCACTGTCCCAGGTGCTCCAAGTCCCATCCAGCCTGGCCTTGGGCGCTGCCAGGGATCCAAGGACAAACCATGCCAGGGCTCCCCACCCTCATAGGGAAGAGTTTATTCCCAATATCCCATCTAAAGCCACTCTCTATCAATTTAAACCATTCTCCCTTGCCCTGTCCCTCCACTCCTCATCCAAAATCCCCCTCCAGCTCTCTTGGAGTCCTTTTAGCCACAAGAAAGGGCTCCAAGGTCACCTTGAAGCCTTCTCCAGGCTGTGCAATCCCAATTCTCTCAGCATTTCCCCACTAGAGATGTTCTCCATGCCACCCTGGTAACCCTCTGGTCTCTCAAACCCATCACCAGCACAAGGGTTCTGCTTGCAGGAGCTGGGGTGAAGCTCAGGCAGCAGGCCTTGTGAGATAACACAAAATTTTACACAAAACATAATATTTGAAATAGCAAACGCTTCTGCAGATTCCAGCACTCATTTCTGGGATATCTATTTTATCTATTTCCCAATCTTTTGGCTTTGGAGAAGCCTCTGACTTGGCAGGTCAGACAGAGCCCTGTGAGGCTGCTCTGTGATCCAAGTCTTGTGCAAATAGGGACAAGGTCTGGGAACAGCTGGCAAACCCTTCTCTCCACCCTACAAACAAACCTGCTGCACACCTGCCACCCCAAATCAGCACAATGTCCTCCTGAGCTCAGCCCCTGCACACCAGATTTTCTATATGATAGTGAAATCTTTATGGTAAAGAAATCCAATGTCAGCTTTAACATATTGAAAACAAGAGGCTGTGCCCTCCCCATCCATCCCTGGAGCTGTTCCAGAGCTGGATGGGGCTTGGAGCAACCTGGGATAGGGGAAGGTGTGCCTGGCAGGGGTTGGAATGAGATGATTTTTAAGGTCTCTTCCTACCCAAACCATTCTGGGATTCTGTGAGGACAAGAAGGAAAATGCCAAAGCAATGTTCCAAGACACTGAGATGTGACTTGGGGCTCATTTCCCCATTACTAATTAGACCTAAACAGAGTAAAAGGGAAGACAAAGACTCGAGCATGAAAAATAAGGCAGCAAATGGGTTGGATGTACTCTAGCCAAGCTGTTCTTAGATAACAGACAAAACAGAAAATAAGGAAAAAAAGGAAACATTATTCCCACAAGTGCTTTCCTCCCCTTCTGGCCAGGTTCCCACTCTGCTCACTGAGCTGTTTCATTACACCAGTATCACCAGCAAGCATTTAATAACCCCTTAGGTAATTACACACAGAGTTAATGACACAGGCAGGTTTGCATGCAGAGAGGAGCAGGATGAGACAGAAATGCCCAGAGGAGAGCCCAGGGCTGGCTGAGCAGCACTGTACCTTCCCAGAGCTCCAGGATGGAGCATCAGCAAGGGCGGCAGGTCCTGGTGCACTGAGGGTCAGTTGTGAAGGGAGCAGGGGCTGGAGCAGGGACAGGAACCTTCCTGGATGTGTTCACATGACAGGGGTGGCCCCCGCCCGCTGACGTGCACAGGGCAGCGGCTCCTGCCTCGTGTCGGGGCTGCTCCAGGTGCCCCGTGCCAAGAAGGGACACCACGTGTCTGTCTGTCCATCCCTGGGCTGTCTGTCCATCCCGGGGCTGTCTGTCCAAACCCAGAGCTGTCTGTCCATCCCCGGGGCTGTCTGTCCATCCCCATGACTGTCTGTCCATCCTCAAGGCTGTCTGTCCATCCCTGGGCTGTCTGTCCATCCCCACAGCACCAATCCCTACAGCAGCACCAAACCCTACACAATACCACCAAACTGTGTACCAGCAGCACCAAACTCTACAGCAGCACCAAACCTTGCAGCACAGCACCAAACCCTACAGCAACACCACAAAAATCCACCCTACACCACCAGAGCCACACTGGCACCACTAAACCCATAGCAGCACCACCAACCCTACACCAGCACCACAAACATCTACCCTACACCAAACCCACGCCACAGCACCAAACCTACACCAGCACCACAAAATCAACAGAAATGTCACGACTATAAGGCGCACCCTTTTGAGTAAAATTTTGATCGAAACCCGGAAGTGCGCCTTATAATCCAGTGCGCCTTATATATGGACAAAGTTTGGGAATTTGCCAACCCAGAAGTGCGAGCCGTGGCAGCCATGGAGCCAAGTGGGGCCCGCGGCACAGGGAGGGCGCCTGGGGCTGCGTTTGAAGGCTGCGCCGATCCGTGAAAAATGTTTGCAAATTGAGCAGCTGCCAGTAAACCCCGCGATGGCGCCATTCTGTTACTAATTCATTACTTTGTTGCACATGGATCCTCGCTGAAAACAAAAAAAAAGTGTGCCTTATAGTCCAGCGCACCTTGTAGTTGTGGAATTACTGTACCCAACACCCCCAAACCCTACAGCACACCACCAATCCATTCCCCACCTTCACCAAACTCTGGAGCACTCCCCAAACTCATGGTGTGCCCAGCTTGGGGCCATGATCCCAAGGGTTTTCCTGATCCCATTGGGCTCCAGGCCAAGGCAGATGTTCCCAACCCTGCCAAAGGACCAGGCTGGTTCCTGCAGCCTTCACCCCACACCATGCCAGGATAAAAGGAGCCAGGAGATCTGGAGATCATTATGGGATGGCACCTTACACAATCCCTTCCAGCTCAATCCTTATTGTGCACCATGGGGCTGTGCAGGTCATGGAATCACAGAATCCCAGGATTGTTGTGGTTGGAAGATCTCTGGAGATCACCCAGTCCAACCTCCCTGGCAAGGCAGGGTCACCTGGAGCAGGAACTCATCCAGTTTGGGTTTGGGATGTCTCCAGAGAGGGAAACTCCACTCTATCCCTGGGCAGCTGGTCCAGAGATCTGCCACCCCCATGAGGTTTTTCCTCACATTGAGGTGGAACTCGTGTTTTTGTTGATGGTCACATTGTTGGTCACAGGATAATATGGAGAAGAAAGGATAATATGGAGAAGAAAGGATAATATGGAAAAGAGAGGATAATATAGAAAAGAAAGGATAATATGGGAAAGAAAAGATAATATGAGGAAAAAAGGATAATATGGGAAAGACAGGATAATATGGAAAAGACAATATGGAGAATAAAGGATAATATAGAAAAGAAAGGATAATATGGAGAAGGAAGAATAATATGGAGAAGAAAGGATAATATGAGAAAGAAAGGATAATATGGAACCCAGCTGTGAAAACAAAGACTGAACCCCTCTGAGCCTCTGACCTCCCTTGGCCGGCGCGCGGGTAAAACGCGCCAACATCAATTGCTGTCGGCACGTCCTCGCAGCTGGGAATTTTTCATGAATGAGCATGCTGAGGCGGAAGGGGAAGGCAGGAGGATGAGGAGGAGGAGGAGGAACATGGCCATGGCTGTCACACAGGGGACACTGCAGCTTGGGGCAGCAGCTCAGGGCTGATGCACAGCTGAGAACAGGGGCAGGGAGATGAGGCTCCTGTTTGTTTTCAGCTGGTCCTGAGTGCAGACATCTTCCCAAGGCCCGTGGGTGGTTTTGTTAGAGAATGAACAGCTCAGGTGAGCCCTGCCCTCCTGCTGCCAGGGCAGGTACCCCTGGTGAATCTCTGCTGAGATGCAGGGATGGCTGGAGCTCCACCCCGAGGCTGGGGATGGGACACAGAGTCATGGTTTAATTCACAATAATACTAAAATCCCTCCATGACCTGCAGGGAGCCCCTTCCCAAGCTCCCAGGCTGGTGCTCACATTTCTTCCACACTTTCTGCCAGCCCAGGGCTGGTTCAGCCTCCTCTGCTAAGTTTAAAGAGGCAAACAGCACAGAAAATGTGTGGAAAGAGGGTACTCAACAAAAAAAAAAAAACCCTGATTCTCCTTCAGTTAATGATAAAAAGACCTTACAAATGCCCAGCCAGAGTCTCTGACCTCCAGGAAGTTTTTGGGACATGTCTCAAGTTTGTTGCTGAGTGGTGGTCACTGGCTGGGCACCCAGACCACCACATTTCAATATTCCAGGAAATATTTCAATATTCCAGGAAACCCCCTCAGGATTTTCTGGAGTGAAAAGCTGCAGTCACTGACCCTGAAGCTGAGGAAAGAGGATGAAGTGGTGGGAGGCTCTTCTTGAAAATTCACTCTTTCCATCTCTGGTTCTTTCCCTCCCTTCCTCTCCAAGTCATCCTCCCTTCAGCCTCCAGACAGAAATAATTAAGAAAACCACACCACCCTCTGTGTTTCTAAGAAACTTGAAGAAACAACTTAAAATGAACCAACTCCCCAGATCCTGTCCTGCTGGGGGGCTGGAGCCACAGCAGCAGTCCCACACCTGACAGGTGACACCTGAGTCACTGAGCTGTGACAAATTCAGAGCCTCTGAGCTTGCTTGTGTCATTTAAAAGCAGATCTGCACCTGTGATCTTTTTTCCTGGATTTCCTTTTGGTTCCTACTGATCTCAAAGCCTTGGAGCCTCTACTTGGATGCTCTGGAGCTCAGGTCAGTGCTGCTTGGCCAGCTCTGGGGTGGCTCCAGGCAGAAATGAGCAGCAGATCCCAATTTCACACCCTTTATTCCCTGTTCCACCCTTGTGTCCCACAGGGGATTTGCTCCAGGCAGAAATGAGCAGCAGATCCTAATTTCACACCCTTTATTCCCTGTTCCACCCTGTGTCCCCCAGGGGATTGGCTCCAGTGCCTGCTCAGCACATGGAGGTGATGGGATTGGTGCCTGCATTCTCCTTTTGGGAACCAGATGATTTTTACCATCCCTTCCAACCCAGGCCACAGGACTCTGTGATTTCCCCCTCTCCCACAGGGAACAAGGGAAATATTGGGTTTTTCTTCTCTGGAGCTGGGAGAGTCCTGCAGAGTGGGATTGTCAGCACCAGGCACAGCCCTGGGACAGAGAGTGGCTGAGACAAAATCCAAACCAAGCCCAGGATGTCCCACAGAAGGTTTCTCCCGTGGCATTGTCCCCCTGTCCCATGTGGGACCTGCATCATCACCTCCTGCATGGCTGTGCCTCTTCTGCCCTGACAAAATTCCATGGAATGACCCCAGACTTCTCTTTGTGTCCATCCCCAAAAATGAGCAGCCTTCTCCTGACCCCCCATGCCAGCCACCTCAGCAGAGCAGCTCCTTGTCCTGCTGCTGCCCCCTCACTCCACCCTTCCCAAAAATCCTGCTGACCAAGTGGGATTTCTCTTCTGGCCAAAGCCCTTCTCTGCTGCTCTCTATTTAATTGCCAAGAATTTCCAAAAACCTGGCGGAAAATAAGAGAACCAGCAAAACCTGCCCTGCCTTGGAGCTCGTTTCCTGCCAGCCATCCTCTGTCAGGCACTGGGAGCAAAATATTTCGGCTCTTTCCAGGCACTAAATCACCCTGCAGGACTCACAACGGGGGCAGCTGAACTACACCTAGTTCCAGCTATTGAAATGACGGCAGCACCTTCATCCCACAGGAACTGACCCCTCTGCTGCTGCTGGAAGTGCCCCTGACATCCATTTCCAGAGGTGTTTGTGGAGCCTGGAGAGCAGAGCCAGGGCTGCAGGGGATGGGATGGAGGGTGTTCAACCCAAAGGAGAAGTCTTGTGGAGGGGTGGCATTGCTGAATTAGTCCTACTAGATTAATTATTGAGGGTTGTTAAGTTGGAAATGAGCTCTGAGCATTGAGCCAGCGCTGCTGTGTTCAGCTCAGACCCTGTCCCCAGGTGTCACATCGATGTGTGTTTGAACAGTTGCAGGGATGGTGGCTCCACCACTGCCCTGGGCAGCCTCTTCCAAGGGAGAAATATTCCCTAAAATCCAGTCTACGCCTCACCTGGTACAGCTTGATGCTCCCTGTCCTGTTCCCTGGGGCAGAGCCCAAACCTGGCTGTCCCCTCCTGTCAGGGACTTGTGCAGAGTCACAAATTCCCCCTGAGCCTCCTTTTCTCCTTCTGAGCCCTTCCCAGCTCCCTCAGCTGCTCCTGGGGCTCCAGACCTCAACGTTCTTGCCATGAGGAGCCCAAAATGGACACAGAATTCAAGGCGTCCCAGCAGTGCCAGCACAGGAGGACAATCCCTGCTCTGGATCAGACGAGGCTGGTCAGAATCAATGAATCAGAATCTGCACATCAGCACCTATTCCAGCCAGAGAACCAGAGAACATCCAAATTGGATCTACAAGGACCATCAAGTCCAACACTCTCCAGTCACCACTGAAATTCTACATTCAGAAACACCTGATGTGGTCACTGGGCTTCCTAGGACTGAGAAATGGGGTCACCACAGAGTCACCATGGGCCAGCCCCAAGAAGTCATTGCTGCCCCACCAGCTCTCCCTGCCCAGATTTCTTCCAGCTCCCACTTTTGCAATTTTGGGTGCTGCTTTCTCTTGCAGTTTGGGAGATGACCAATTTAACCCTGCCTGTCCATACATTGTCCATGTTAAGATGGGGACAAGAAAGGGATTTGGGAATATTGAGCCTCTCTGTTAAGCTAGGGACAAGAAGGGAATTAGGGAAATTCAGCCTGTTAAACTAGGGTCAAGAAAGGGATTTAGGAACATTGAGCCTCTCTGTTAAACTAAACTAGGGATAAGAAGGGGATTTAGGAACATTCAGCCTCTCTGTTAAATTAGGGTCAAGAAAGGGATTTAGGAACATTCAGCCTCTCTGTTAAGATAGGTACAAGAACGGGATTTAGGAACATTCAACCTCTCTGTTAAAATAGGGACAAGAAGTGAATTTGGGAAATTCAGCCTCTCTGTTAAACTAAGGACAAGAAAGGGATTTAGGAACATTCAGCCTCTGCTAAGCTAGGGTCAAGAAGGGGATTTAGGAACACTGAGCCTCTCTGTTAAGCTAGGGACAAGAAGGGGATTTGGGAAATCCAGCCTCTCTGTTAAAATAGGGACAAGAAGGGGATTTAGGAACATTCAGCCTCTCTGTTAAGGTAGGGACAAGAAAAGGATTTGGGAAATTCAGCCTCTGTTAAGCTAGAGACAAGAAGGGGATTTGGGAACATTGAGCCTCTGTTAAACCAGGGACAAGAAAGGGATTTGGGGACACTGAGCCTCTCTGCGTGCAGTGGAAGGGGCTGGGTGAATTCTGCTTCCCTGGGCAGGTCTGTTTTTGAAAAGCAATTACTGGCAGGGAAGACCAAATCCTGCATTCCTGACGAAGGAATCTGGATTATGTCACCTCCTGCCCGGTGGCAGGAGCATTCCTGCCCCAGTCCCTCCCTCCAGGCAGCCCCTGCCTTTCCTCCAAATGTTTGTTTTGGCTGGTTTTTGGGAAGCTTCCCATTACAAGGAATAACAGCAGGATGGACTCTCCTGCTGTAAGGTTTGTCCCTGAGCAGCACGTTCACAGGGCCATGGGTTCATAGAGGCTCACACGAGTCAGCCAAGATTTTACTGCCAGTAGCACAAGTGGGGGGATTTGTTGGTTTTGTGTCTTTTTTTTTTTTTTTTTCTCTTTTATTATCTGTGTGGCTCGATGCAGGCTGAGAGATACCAGAAATGTCTTAAAGCAGAAGGTTCTCTGCTTCACTAAAACACTTTGAACTGAATTCCTGAAATTTTCTTGTATGTGTGTCTTGGGTTACAGTACAGGATCTGATCAAAGGTATCTGTTCTGTCACCATCTGTTGAGACCAGGTGGGGCAGTGATCCTGATCTCCGTGGGATATCTCCTGCTAATGGGCCATCCATTGAAACCAGCTGGGGCAGAGTTGTTTATTTCCAAAGGGGACATCTCCTGTTCATGGCCATATTTTATAAACCAGCTGGGGCAGTGTTCTTTATCTTTTCACAACCCATCCTTCCTGCAGGCAGTTCTCTTCTGCTCATGGCCATTGAGTCCCACTGTGGCACTGATAAAATTACTGCATCCCATGGGGAGATGCTCCAGACAGGGGGAAGAGCCCAACAATTCTTACCAAGATAAAAACTGAGATTTTAGGACACCAAGGTGTCTTTTTTTCACTGGACTCCAGAGGAAAACCAGACTTCTCCACATCACCACTGGATCTCCAGAGGGAAACTGCCCCTTGTCCAGGAGCACTGCTCCAACTGAAGCACATCTGTCACTGCAGGAGGATGCAGCCACCATTGAATGGCACTGCTGCCAACACCCTGACTGACTGACGGCTGTCAGCTTGGATTCTGACTCTGGCAGGGTTTGGGGTTTGTTTCTGTGTAATATTGTATTCCTACTTCAATTTCCCTGGTAAAGAACTGTTATTCTTAATTCCCATATCTTTGCCTGAAAGACGCTTAATTTCAAAATTATAATAATTTGGAGGGAGGCAGTTTACATTCTCCATTTCAAAGAGAGGCTCCTGTCTTTCTCAGCAGACACCTGTCTTCCAAACTAAGACAGTGTGACTAGACCAGAGGCATGTAGATGTGCTTGTAATGCTGTGCCTTTCCTTCCCTCCTTTCTGATTAGAAGGACACATCCACTGAGGTGCCCAATGCCAGCCAGGACCTTTCCTAAACAGCTGGCCTGGAATAAAATGCCCTTTTGCCTGGCAGGGGAGTCCCAGCAGATGTTTCGGGGAGAAGGGTTGCAGGGATATGGAGCAATTGTGGGTGATGTGGAGGCAGGAGCCTGTGCCACGCTCTCCTCGAAAGGACAAAAGTTCTGGATCATCCTCCAAGATTGGTTTTAAAGCACCTGAGTGGGATTTCATTGTCTAAACTTGGGTGGGCAGCCCTCCTTGGAGCTGAGCACGGGGTGCCCAGAGCAGCTGTGGCTGCTCCATCCCTGGAAGTGTCCAAGGCCAGGCTGGACAGGGCTGGGAGCAGCTGGGATGGTGAGAGAACAACAAGAGCCCTTCCAACCCAAACCATTCTGGGACTCTGTGTGACATCCCAGGACTGCTCTGGGACTCCTCTCAGTTTCCAGCTCTTCTCTCCACTCCTCCAGACTTCACCACCTGCTCTCAGGAACCAGGAAACCCAAAGCACACCCTGCCCAAGATGTGACATCCCCCTGCAACTCTTTCTGATCTTTTACATTTTAAAGTGCCCTTAAGAGTTCTCCATCCCACACCCCATGGATCACACACTTCTCCTTAGCACCTGTGAGGGATCAGGAGCTGATTTAAAGTAGTTTCTTATGGCAGATGGATAAATTTCTTCCCTCCAAGATAACCCATTGCTGGCACCTGAAAACATTTCCTACCCCCAGACTAATTCTGCAGGACTAATGGGAGAGGGATTAAGTGGAAAATGAAGAGCAGGGGGTTGTTTCTTGTGAGGGGCTGGTTCAATCACTCCAAATTCCACAGGTGATGCTGGGATCCCACCAAGACACTGATTTCACCAAAGCCTGAGCTGGGACACTGGGATCCGACAAAGACCTGGGGAGAGGAGGGATGGGATGGGATGGGATGGAAATGAGCTGTGTTTCCAACACCAGCACAAGGTGTTGCCCCACACCTGAGTGTGGTCTGGGTAAAAAAATAAAACAAAAATAATAAAAAAACCACATTAAAGCAACTTGTCTTTTTCCCAAGTTGCATCTGCTGATCATCCTGTGAGCAGGGACAGGAGCCCCAGGCACCACGATGTGTCCCTCTCAGTGCCAGATGTGACCTTCACGGGCAAAATGGCTCAACCTGGATGGATCCCACCCTGAATTCATCTCCTTTTCCCCACGGGGGCTGCAGGCGTTTTGCAATCCCCAGCCCTAAATCAAGCCCTCTGCAATGAGGACTTTTCATGGGTGCTCTGTTGTTTTTCAGCTCTGGTGATAAAAGGCTTCACTGAACGTTTCCAACCGTACACAAACTCCAGGCTGCCAACATAAACACCATAAAAACACTCCCTGTAAATCAGAGCTCAGCCTCGTTAGAACGATTCAAATTCTCTGGAATGGCTACAAAAAAAAAAAAAAAAAAGTGCCTTGGGCTGCCAGGAGGCTCTGCAGCCACGAGAGGCAGGGAGACAAGAGGGTGAGAAAGCAGAGCTGAGCTGAGCTGAGCTGAGCTGAGCTTCCTCCTCATCCTCCCACCCGGCATCTCCAGGAGAGCTCTGCTCAAGCAGCAATAAATAAAGGAGCTCCACGCCCACACGTGTCCTGGCCAGCACACAAAACCTCGCCTGTGTTTGCCCTCAGACACAGAATTTCAGCAGAAAGCTGAACCTCTGAGCTGGCCACATCCCTCTCCTGTTCTCCAGGGTGAGATTATCCCACCCAGCAGCTCATGCTGGCGTTGAGGATGGGCACAGGAGGTCAAACCCTGCATTTACCATCAATTTTCCCTGATTTCCAGCAGAAACAGCCTTGGCCAAACCCTACAGCAGCCCCCAGGAGCAGCTTATTTCACCGTGGCTCCCACCCACAGAAAGCCCAGCCCCAGCTCATCCCCCAGAGGAGAGGACACAGAATTCCTCCCTTCTCCCAAAATCCCGGCAGAGCTTCTCACCTCTGCATCAGCCCGGGCTGGATGCTGGGCAGTCCCCATGCCCGGGGCAGGGATGTCTCATCCTCTCCTGTCCCCAGCACACAGCTCCTGCATCCTCTGCCAGCCTCTGCCTCCATCCGAGCAGCTGGAGCTGAGCTCACCCTGCTTTGTGCGG
>VRYO01002734.1:2101071-2112746 GCA_009812075.1 Sialia sialis | reverse complement strand
AAGCAGGGAAATCAGGATTATTCCTGCTCCTTCTTCCCCTCATTGCTCATTTTCTACGCTGGCTGCCCAATTATTTCCCAGGCCGGCTCTGCCCCGCGGTGCCTTTCTGCAGTGGCATGGAAGGAAGGCTGAAAATCAGAGCTGCCTCCAATAGCACTGAGATTCCAAGGAAAAGCACACAAGGATGAGTCTCTGGACTGTGGGCTCATCAGGATGGGCTTTGGGCTAATGTTGATTGTTCCAAGGTGTCCTGGAGTGGGGCTCCAGCTTTTTTTTTTTGGGGTACAACGTCCTTCCCAGGCAGGATCTGGGTGCTGCTGGGTCATGACCTCCGAATCCAAACCCTGTGTTCACTCCTTGAAGGAGAATTTCTATTGCCAAAGAGCTTGGGTAGGCACGAAAATTTAAAAATGGGGGTGGAAAATAATCAGCTCCTGCCCCAAAAGCAGCATGTCAGCCTGGATTCAGCACAAAACAATGCGATGACTGCAAAGCAACAGCTTTAAAGCAAAAGTGCTACAGGGGGTTGTTATTTTCTTGGCATCGGCTCCAAAATATCCTCAGCCTGAGACAGGAAAGCTCCCAGGGCAGGTTTTATCCCAGCTTTTACTATCCCCTGCACTCCTCCTCCTGCAGGGATGTAGGTGCTGCCACATTTCCCAAAGCATCTCCGCTGAAAAAAGCTGAAACCTGTCCAAATTTATCTCAGTCTGACAGAACGGTGAATATATAGTTACATAAAATCCCTATTTCTGACATTTCTGGAAGCCACCCAGGAGCAGGCCTGTTCCTTTACTTGGGTACACCCTGAGATGGGAACAACACCCTCCTGCCTGGAAGATCTCGGTGGGGAAATGGTCCTCCAGGAGGAGCATCTTTAATCACAGACACCCCTGGGCTGGAAGGCTCCTGTATCCTCAGTTTTCCAGCCTGAGCCCTCATGGAGCACTGGAAGCAGATGTTTGCAGCTGTGGAGAGTCCAGCATTTGGCTCCAGCTATGCACAGCATGGTCCTTGCCTGCCCCAGGGATGTGGGAATGGAATACCCCAATGAGCCAAACCCACAGATCCAGAAAGGCTGCAAACACCAATTAACAAAACACACATCCCATTTTTGAGGGTGCAGGAATTAAACTCGCTTCAACAAGTGCCAGCTTTGGGATTTCATGCACGGCACAGCCCCTCCCCAACACCAAACCTGCAGGGGGGCACTGCTGGCAGCACCCAAAATGACTCCCAGGCTCCAGCACCCACTCCCCTCTCTCTGCTTCCCCACTGCCATCCCATCACCTCAGCATTCCAGGTGTTCTCTGCTCTGTCACACACAGCAGCCACAGCAGGCACCCCATCAGGACAGGGCATTTCACACTTCCCTCTCCCTCCCACCCCTTCAGCAGCGAAGGAAAGGGACACAAACCACCCCGAGGATTTGTTCTCCCCGTTTCCCAAAAGCTGGAGCTCACCTGTCCCGCAGGGATGAGCCGAGGCCGGGCTGGCAGGAGGGATCTGAGCGAGCAGCTGGCCACTTCCATGTGGTGAGAACCCCGCAGGTGCCACGCGGTGGCCGCAGAGCCCCGGAGTGAGGCGGGCGCCGTGTCCTGCTCGGCCGCCTTCCCTCAGCTGTTCCTGCCATCTAGAGGAGACCTTTCCCCATTGCAAACGCGGCCCTTTTGTAACAAAATCCCACGATTCGGGAGGAAAAACCCTCGGAGCCCAGCACCTGGTGGCGCAGGAAGAGCTCGGACAGTGGTTCACACCACGAATCCACACAGGATTTTTCTGCTTGTTCAGTCCATTCCAGAACCAAGCAGCGAGAAACCCACAACAGAACTGTTATTTTCTAGGAAAGGTGTGTCAAACCAGGTCAAGAAAAGTAAATTATTAAAATAATCATCAAATCATGGCTGTGAGTGCAAGGTACTAATGTGGCCCACGGGGGGATTCTGTTTGTTGTCTCCACAAGGTGAGGATGGAGATTTGGAGATGACCTGGACCAAGAGGCACTGCAGAGCAGCTGGATAAACTGGAGGGATGGGATGTGAAGAGGGTGAAACCCGAAAATAGAGTGTTTAGGTACAAACCTGCTCTGGTAAGATGTGGTTTGGGTGGGAAAATATCCCAGGCTGGCACTGCAGGGCCCAGCTGCTCGTGGGCTGCTCTGACAGAGCGGGCACTCCACAGAGTGAATCACAGAGTGGAACCTTAAAACCCATCCCATTCCCATGGCAGGGACATTTCCACTGTCCCAGGCTGCTCCAAACCCTGTCCAGCCTGGCCTTGGACATGCCAGGGATCCAGGGCACCCACAGAAAATCTGGGAATTCCACCTCAATATCCCACCCATCCCTGCCCTCTGGCTTAGGGAGCCATTCCCTGTGTCCTGTCCCTCCAGGCCTTGTCCCCATTCCTGTCCAGCTCTCCTGGAGTCTCTTTAGTCCCTGAGTTCTCCCTGGAGCCTTCTCCTCTCCAGGGGAACATTCCCAGCTCTCCCAGCCTGGCTGCACAGTTTTCAGTGTGAGAAACCAGCCCAAGGACTGCTGCTGGAGAACCAAAGGGCTCGGAAATTTCATCAAAACATCAATGTTAAAGCTAAACAGAACTTGGAGATGAACAGCAAAGCTCTCGAGGTCTCAGAACAGAGACTCGTACAGGCAACAGTCCATGGATGCAGGGCATTCCCCCAGGAAAAGGAATTTATTGCTGCCTTCAAGACCATCAGCCCAACAGCTCCTCCACAGCTTCCCAGAAGGGCTCAGCTCCCAAAGAAGCCAGAGGGACAAACCTGAGCATGCAGTGAACAGAAGCACAAGCATGGCCAGGTTTCCTTTTCTTGCCTTTTAATATAAACATCCTAGGGTGAGTGGGGGGTAGGAGCAGCTAAAGGGAATGTCTTGTGGAATAAAACGGTGTGACGCTTCGGGAATGATGTGCAAAATTGAAACCCCCAAGCAGGGGCAGCTCAGGACTTCCTGGATTCTTCAGTCTTCTTGATTTCCTGCAAAGAGATCAGGAAAGAGACTGAGAATCTGCCACTCTTTGGGAAACAACTCTTGGTGTGTGGCAGGAGTGACCAACAGCCCAGATGAGTTCCATCACAGGACCAAGCCATGAGTTCACCTTTAGGGACAAGGCAGGATTACTTGGAAGCTCCAGAAACAGGAATTCCCTTCTCTGTTACCCAGGGATGAATGTTTATTTTGTTTATTTTGCCCCAACTCAGGACTCTGCTGGATTCATTTCCCACTCTTATTGTCACCTGTACTCAGTGTGTCCCTCAAAGCAGGCCAAGAGAGGGGTGAGGTGACATTTCTGTGGCTGCCTGGGAACAGACCCTCACCTGCCTGGCCCAGGAATGAGACAGAAAAAATGCCCAAGGACTCACCTCCAGGAGCACCTCCTTCAATTCAGAATAGGCCTTTTCTAAATCATCATTAATGATGACCAGGTCAAACAGGCCAGGCTCTTTACCTGGGGAAGAAGATGAGCACAGAGTTAGAGGAGAATTTTTCTGTCTTGTGTCAGCTCTCGTGCACAAAGTCCTGTGGCATTTTAATTTTATTTTAGCATTATTATCATTATTCCAGCTGCTGCTAATGAACTGCTCTGCCAGCCACCCCCAAGGAGCTGCAGTGGGAAGGCAGCAGTGATCCAGCTCAGCTCGTGGCAAGCCCTGCAGAGCACAGATCAGATGTTGCCACAAAAAACAGCTCCCAAACCAGCCAGGCACGCCCTGTCCCTGCACCCCAAGCACTCACTGAGCTCCAGGTCCACACGAGCCGCACTCAGACGCTTCTGCAAGCTCTCCTCCGTCTCAGTCTTTCTGTCCCGTAGCCGTTTCTCCTGAACCCAAGGACATGGCAGAAATGAGTGTTCTGAAAGCTGCAGCACAACCACCCCCATCCTCAGGCCCTGCTGTCTGTGACCAGAGAACACCCTGCAAAGGGTGAGGGGCCTCAGTTACAGCCCAGTGCCACCGGTGGCCAAACTGGGCTTGAGATCTCCTACCCAGAGTTCAGGGTCCCAGGTTTCTTTTACCTCCCTCTCATTTATTTATTTTTCCAGGTACTGCTGGAAATGAGATCTCTCTGCTGGGCTCTGGCATCTGGTGCTGCTGGCTTCCTCCTCCACAAACTCAACGAGAAACAGAGCCTGCCTGATGTACTGAGAGCAAGAGGGGAGAGTCAGCAGTTGTCCTCGTGTGTCCTCATCCCTTTCTGAACCATGACAGTGATTCCACTTTTTTCCAGAGTCCCACTGCAACCACTGACAGAGGGGCACAGAACTGATGGTGCTGCACAGAACCAGCCTCCCTGGGTTTCATTTTAACTGTGGAGGCAAATCTCAGCACAGACAATGCATTTAAAGACTGGCCACGCTGCAGTGGAGTCCACAACCAAAGTGTGGAAGAACTCGAAAAAAAAAAACAAATCACAGATTTATCCCTGGGGAACTGGGCTGGGAATGCTGCTTGGGAATTGCTCCCCAGCTCGTGCAGGGCCCTGAGGTGGCTGAGCAAGGGGAGCCCCATGGCTGCAGAGCTGATTACCTCTCGCTGCTACCGGCAAAGCAAGGCGGGCTCACCAGGATCTCGATGGAGGGCGGCTGCACCGAGATGTAGATGGGGTTCAGCTCCGTCCTCTTGATGTTCTTCACGCCCTGGATGTCGATGTCCAGGACACAGATCTGGTTCTGGGCCTGCACGGCCTGCACAGCTCCTTTACTGGGGACACAGCACACAGGGAGGGGTCAGAGAGCTCCTCTGGGGGTTGGGGTGTCCCCATGCAGCAGTGGGGGAGCCTCACAGGACAGAGCCTGCTCTGCTCTTGGGAAAGATTCTCCAGGTGTCACTGTGTCCTGCTGGAGAGCCATGGAAGGTGTGGGAATGGAGCATGCTGGGTGGCTGGGATGTCCATAAACTCCTGCCTTGGCAGAGGGGAATCCCCTGCTCATGGCAGGAGGTTGGAACTTGGTGATCTTAAAGGTCCCTTCCCAATCCAAACCATCCTGGGGTTCTGTGACAAACATGGAAAGAACTTTCACCAAAGAGCAAAGCCACTGAGAGCTCCATGACTCCACACACATCTCACAAGATGCACATAGTTCTCCACTTAATTTTTCAGTGGTGGCTTTTATATGCTGTAAAAACTATTTCTCTTCTCCAAAATGGGGAATTGCCTCAAGTTTTTAATCACTGATTATTATTCACTGATGAGATTTAGGGAGCAGAAAAGACTGGTGAGAACTTCAACTCCTCTGCTAAGCACGAGGGACTCTCCATTTCATCCCCCTCAGGGGAAATTCTGGATTTATTTTCTAGAATCCCAGAACAGTTTGGACTGGAAAGGACCCTCAAGCGCAGCCCCTGTGGCCCAGGCAGGGGCTCCTGACCCACCTTGTCCCGTACATGTTCCCGGAGAACTCGGCGTGCTCGATAAATTCACCGGCATCAATTTCCTTCTGCATCTCCTCTCTGGTCACAAAGTGATAATCTGGAGAAGGGAAAACGGGGAAAATGCACAGAAATGAACATTCTGAAGGTAAAGTTCATGGTGAAAATGACAGCCATGGGTTTTTGGGAGGAGAAGGTATTTAAAATCTGCTTCAGACAATGCTGGCAGACTGCAGAGATTCATTTCCTGCTCAAAACGTTCTGGAGTTTTCTGTGCTGCTCTACCTCATTTTTCAAATCCTCTCCCATTCCTGGTGCAGTGGGACACAGGTGTGGGACACAGCAGGAATGGTGAGACCTTTCTTTTGAAAGGATTTCTAATTAAAGACCAGAATGAGATGAGAGAGAAGATAAAAGGGAACATCAAAACCAAACAAATTAAAAGGAATATTTCTCTGTCTTCTGTTGAAATTCCTTCCTTTCACTTCAGAGGGAAAATTGCCACTGGAAATTAAGAACAAACCTCATTTGGTTGTTCCTGAAATATGCAAATACATGAGAAAACAGCTGGGTTATTAATCCAGCTGAAACCATCTCTAATTAAGCAGCTGCACTTCCCAGAGCAGTGGCCACTGGAGATCCCTCCCCAGAATCACCTGGAACTTTGGAAAATCAAATCACCCAACATCCAAGCACAGGGCACAGTAGCTAAAATGAGAGCCCAGCTTGGAAAATCTGAATTATTTGGGGACAGATCCAAGGGCTACAGGCTCACCTTTGCCATTCACTTCGCCAGGTCTTGGCTGCCTTGTGGTATCTGAAGGGAAAAAATTTAAAAAAAGAAGAAAAAAGAGCTTTGTAAATTCTGTACATCACCCAGAGCTGTTGCAGGATCAAAGAAATGCCAAGGTCTAAGTGACACATGGATCTCTAGGAAAAAAATCTCTGCCAAGAGGTAATTTGGGAAAAATAAAATTTAGTTTGGAGATGAGAGATTCAGTTGAATCAGCAGCATAGGATGGCACACACAAAAAACAGATAATTTAAAGTTTTTTTCTCCTCCCATGCCATTAAATTTTGAAACATCCAGCATTTGCTCTTTCATGGGGGAGTGAATCCAGATCTCAAAGCACAGATTTGACTTGCCAGTATGCAAAGTGTTGGGACAGGACAATACATTTTGGTATTGGACCTGAAAACACATTACAAAGCTTCATGGAAAAATCAAATGGCTTTTGAAGCAGAAATGTGCAGGGATTTTGTTACTTCCAGAGCCAAGAATCACCCAGAAGGTTCTTGTTTCCTCTCTGAGCTGTGTTTAGAGATGAGGGGAATCACCAGATCTGGAAAATCCAGACAAAGCTCAGACTCAACACTCAACACCAGCAGTAAAAGATGTTCTGAATTATTTAAACTAAATCCCCAGGAGCCCACAGAGAGCCTGAACCATGCAAAACCGTTATTTGGGGTATAAATAGGGGTAGGCTCTGAGCTGGCTGTGCTGAACCCCACAGCCCATCCCTGGATACTCACGGGACACGCTGAAGCCGAAGACATTCTCGTAATCTTTGAACAATTTCTTTAACAAAGTGCTTTTCCCTGCACCTGATGGGCCACTCAGAACCACTGGCCTTGGTCCCTGCATGACTGGGGAGAGAGAGAAAAATGTGTCTGGTTAGAAACACAGCTGGGCATTCCCAGCACCAATCCTTTATCCTTGGGTACAAAATCCTGCAGGAAAATCTGAAACGATGCAAAATCACAAGCCTGGAGCTGATAAAAAGCACTGGGAGTGCAGAAACACTTCTCAAGAGACTGAGGTTAAACTCATAGGATGTAACCCAGAGGAGGAGGGAACTGGGATTTGGCTGACATGGAACTGGGATGATTCAAGCCAGCTGGTTTCCATCACAGCTGAGTCTCACTGGGACCAAAACACAAAGGAAAACTCTCTCTAAGAGGAACAAAATCCCATTTGTGCCTGCTGGCAATTTGGAATCAGCCCCTCTCGGAGGGAGAACGCTTCAAGGAGAGTTTGCAGATCAGACTTTGCACCCTCAAACCCTTGGAGCAGCATCTGAACTCAGTGCAGGCACTGCTCTGGGTTTATTCCCACATTTCCTGGAGCACCAACTCCATCTGCAGGTGAGATCCCAGAGATCAGGTCCGGCAGCCTGGGGACACACGCAACTTGCTGCAGTTGTTTCTTCAGCCACAAAGAGAAAAAAAAATGCGTTTTCACGTTCCTGTGTCTCTGAAAAGGAAGAAAGGTTCATTTTCCACATGGAAAAAAGAAGAAATGTTGTGTAAAGGTGCAGGGGACCCTCATCCATCAGCAGCTTCCAAAGCAGAGGTGATGGTGAGAGTGGGACAAATCCAGCAAGTTCTTCCTATTTAAAAAAGCAGTAAAATCCTTGGAAAAGGATTTATTTTTTCAGCCTCCGAGGCTGGGGAGCCACCAGCCAAGAAGCAGCTAATGCTTTTTCATTTTAAATTAGCTCCTAGCAACGTCACCCTGACCTCACACATCGCTTTTCAAACAGCCTTAAGCCAAATGCTGTCTCACCGGAGCTAATCCCGCCCGGCTCCTTGTCCCTGACCCCGAATCCCTCCTCCCCCGGCAATTACACAACTTTTCCTTCCCTTTGCTCCCTCAGGGGACCGGTCCTGCCCGCAGGTCAGGACGGGATTTTCATTCACAAAGGCTGAGGAGGCGCCAACAGCGGCGGCGCTAACACCCAGACAATAATTATCCATGAGGAAATTCCTTTATTCCTTGTTTTTGTTTATTTTTGTTTAGTGCCCTCCGAGATTCAACAGATAAAATCTTGGGAGGACCAACCCCATCATCATATTAGTTCCATCATTACCAAAACATAAGGCTGAACAAACTCTAGGAAATCCTTTGGGGACATTACCACCATCCCCTTGATCCTTGAACTTCTGTAATTTCCCAAAACCACAGGTTTTTCACTGAATATTCGACACCAGAAGAAAGCAGCAGGGAAATGCTGCTCAGTGCTCGCAGCAAGGGAGCAGAGGAGTTTCCCGAAGCATTTCCCTCTCTGCTGTCCCTCACAGTTCTGTCTCAGGTGAGCCCTAAGCATTCCTTGGCATTTATCCCCTTCAGACATCCCGATGTGCTTCACATCTGCCCCCAAACAAAGCTCCTTCATCACAACCAGCACCCTAAAAACCCCACAAGTGACACTGGGATGCCAGCACAGATTTCCAGGTGTTCCAGCTGTGCTGGATGCACAAATCCCAGATCCCAGCCACAAGGAAAAGAGCTTTCCTCTCTTCTCCCTCAAAATTCCCTCTGCCCCTCAGCACACAGCACAGAAATTTAAAGCTGTCCAAGTCACTCCCAATCGTTTCATTCAAGACAAACTGAAAGGAGGCAGAGGAATGGGTTGGGAGGTTCTAACTCATCCTTACCTTTTCCTGGTGCTCCCTTCCAGCCGAGGCAAGCAGAGCAGCCCCTGGGGACAGAGCTGGGCTATTTGTGAGCTCCTAAAGCTTTAATTAACGAGAATGAGAAGATGGCCAATGAGGAGGATGCTGCTGAGCTTTAATCTTCCCCGAGGTTCCTCCTCCTCCTCCACTTGCTGCTCTCCTGGCTGGCAAAGCTGCATCCAGCACCCCAGGAATGCCCTTCTGCTCTGGGGTTATGGAAAAACAGCAGAGCTGTCACTGAAGGCACAGGGATTTTGTTTGTGAGAATCCTGGAATGGTTTGTGTGGGAAGGAAGCTCCCATTTAATTCCAAACCCCTGCCATGGGGGGGTTCCAGGCACTTTCCTTCTGCAGGAACATTCCTCCTCCTTTGGATCAAATCCACAGCCACAAAGGCATCAGCAAAACTCTTTCCCTGCTCACAGATCCAAACCACTGCCACAGTGGGAGCCTCTCCTTCATTTCACCCCCCTTTTCTTTCCCCAAAATGTTCATAACTAAGAGAAAAGACACCTGGGTTGTGATCATTCTCACTTCTCTCAGAAGAGCTAAAAATAAACCTGCAGGTGTTTCCTGCTGCCTCCCTGGTGAATCCTTTCTCTCGCTGCAGATGTGCAAGGAAAACTGAGAGGGAACAAAATCCATGTGCACTCCCAGCTGATGGGGCTGGGCAAGGAGGGAAGATGGCAAAGTGGGAATTGCACAGAATTCCCAGAAAAGTTTGGTTGGGAGTGACCTTAAAGCCACGGCAGGGACACCTCCCACTGTCCCAGGCTGCTCCAAGCCCTGCCAAACCTTGGATAATTCCAGCATCCACAGATTCCCAGGGCAATCCCTGCCAAACAGCTCCTCCCCACAAAAAAAAAAAAAAAAAAAAAAAAAAAAAAAAAAAAAAAAAAAAAAAAAAAAAAAAAAGAAAAGAAAAGAAAAAAAAAGCAACAAAATCCCCTAAAACCCCGTATCTGGAGGGATATGGAGTTTTTTTCTCTCTCCTGTTTGGCTCCAGGAATGCATCAGTGCATCACATTTCCCAGCTGGAATGGCACCAAGATGTTTTTATTTTAGGCAGAAGCTCAATTTTTAATTTTTTTTCCCTCCCTCCACCTTTTTATCAGATTTTGGCATTTTCAGAGCAGCCAACCTGCAAATATCCAGCACAGAGAGTTTCCTAATAATCTACCAACACCGCTGCAGAGCTGATCAGCCAGAGAGCAGCCCAATTAATTAACATTAATTATCAATTAACACCTGGGACTGAGGATAGCCATAAACCCCTCTGTGCTGCCAAAAACGAGGGGGATGTCCCCAAGGCAAGGAACGGTTCCTGCTGCTAAATTCACCCTGGATTTTACCTCATAGGTGGCAACATGACCAGGGGAGCAAAGGACAGACATCACAAGAGTTAAACAAATTAAAACTGATTAGCAGAGAGGCTTTACAGGGAAGGCAAAGCCCCTTCAGGAAGAAGAAAAGAAGATTAAAGCACAGTTTCCCTGGAGCCTTGAGAAAGGTCTGCTGGATTAGGATTATAATCCCACCCCCTATTTTTAGCAGGTTTGTTAGCAAGGGGCCAGCCCCACCTTTTGGGACAGGTTCCAAAAAGGGAGGGAGCTCCTGCTGCGGCAGACAGGGAAATATCTGCAGCACAGGAGCAGGGAGATTCCAGCTCGACCCAAACTGTGATTCTGTGAGCAGCACAGCATCCCACAGCGCCACAGAGCTGGAACACAGCCACCTTTTTCCTGGAAACAATTACCTAAAAAGCACTAATTAACCTCTCCACTGGCTGCACTGCTGCCTTGCAGGGAGCAGCGATGCTGCAGACAGAACACAAACCACCTGCTCAAGGTCACTGCAGGAATCACGGAGGTCCAAGCCAGTTATTCCCAGACCAGTTTAACCCACCTGGAAAAACCTCTGCAGAGGTGAAGCTCACACAGGTGTGGTTTTCACCACCCACTTCCCCACATGTGTTTATTTTGGGACACCTGAGGAACACTTATCCCTCACCACGGTGCCCACAAACCCCAGCTGGTTCCACCAGCACATCCCATCCCTGCCTGGCTTTTCTAACCAGGGACATCTGGAGCAGCTCAGTGATGGGGACTCGGTGTCAGCCCCCTCATCCAGGGGGTCCTGTGGGGGATCAGCACCTCAGTGTCCCGGGACCCCCATGAGGCACTGAGGATCTCCATGAGGCACTCAGCAGCCCGGGACCCCTCAGCCCAGGCTGAGCATCCCGGGGCCTGCTGGACCCTCTCAGCCCGATGCCTTTGTGAGGGGCTGAGCAGTCCCAGGCCAGCCAGGACTTCTCCATCAGGGCCCCCAAGAGGGGCTGAGCACCCCGGGATCCCTCAGAAAAGAAACATCGCGAGGAGCTGGGCCCCTTCAGCCAAGGGCCAGTGTGAAGGGCTGAGAAGCCCGCAGCCGGCCACGACTCCTCACTGCAGGCCCCCTGTGAGGGGCTGAACGCCCCGAGGCCACTCAGCTGAGGATCCCTGTGAGTGACCGAGCTCCTCGTGCTGGTCAGAACCCCTCTGTGCACGGCCCTTGTGAGCGTCTCGGCACCGCGTGGGCGGCCGTGCCCCTCAGGCTGCGCTCCCCGTGAGGGTGTGACCCCGGTCCCCATCCCCGCTCACCCGCCCGGGCGATCCCCGCCCCGCGCATCCGCCCGAGGATCATGAGGGGATGAGGGGGGGGCGCTCCCGGCAGCCCCCGCGCGCGCCCGCCGCCACCGCCGCGCGCCCTGACGTCATCGAGGGGGCGGGGCCTTGCTGAGCGCGCGGTCACGTGAGTGCGAGGCGGCGGGACGGAGCACGCGCGGCGCTGGG
>VRYO01002734.1:2080660-2100071 GCA_009812075.1 Sialia sialis | reverse complement strand
GGGCATCACCCCACAGCCAGCCCAAAACCTTTCCTTATCCTCAGAGCGTCCTTAGGCCATCCGCTCTGTTTGCTGGAGACAGCTGGGTTGAGATGGCGGCCAGCTGGGTGCTGAGGTGAGCGCGGGGTGGCCTGTGACCCAGCCAGGACAGCGCTGGCTCACGGCTCTCACCCTCTGGGGGTGTCCTGGCGCAGCTCCTGTCACCCCCACGGTGACACCGCCCTTGTCCCCACAGCGCCCTGCACTTGCCGCCCGTGTCCTGGCTGCCCCTCAGGGCCTGCGCCCGCAGCAACTCCAACCGCGCCGCCATCGGCCACCTGCACCGGCAGCTCTACGGCCGCCGCTACCCCGTGCTGCTGGTCAGCACCGACGGCTCCACCGTGCGCCTGCGCTACAGCGAGCCCAAGAGAATCCTCATGGTACAGGGACACGGGGACAGCCAGGCCGGGCAGCTGTCGTGGCACGGACATGGCGTGTGACGGGCTCGCAGCGTGTCCCTGGGATCTCGCGCTGTCCCGGGCCTCGTGATGTCCCTGGGGTGTCAACTTGTGTGCTGGGGGTCTCACGCCATGTCCTTGAGGTCTCAACCTGTGTGCCAGGGGCTCACAGCTTGTCCTTGGGATCTCACCCTGTGTCCTGGGGTCTCACAGCATGTCCCTGGGATCTCACCCTGAGCGCTAAGAGCTCACAGCATGTCCCTGGGGTCTCACCTTGTGTCCTTGGGGTCTCACCCTATGTCCTTGGGGTCTCAAAGCCTGTCCCTGGGGTCTCACCCTGTGTGCTGGGAGCTCACACCATGTCCCTGGAATCTTACCCTGTGTGCCAGGAGCTCATGCTATGTCCCAGGGGTCTCACGCTGTGTCCTGGGGTCTCACACCATGTGCCAGGGGTCTCACCCTGTGTGCTGGGAGTCTCACAGCATTTCCCAGGGATTTCACACCATGTCCCAGGGGGTCTCATGCCGTGTCCTAAGGGTGTCACCCTGTGTCCCCGCGGTCTCACGCCGTGTCCTCCGTGTCCCCAGCTGCCCCTGGACAGCAGCACGCTGCCCGAAGCCGAACGCAAGGCTCGTCTGCGCCGCCAGTTCCGCAGCAAGCCCAAGGCCAAGGAGGAGGAAACCTTCGAGGGCATCGACCTGGACACTTACAAGAAGTTCTGGAAGAAGTGAAGCGCTGAAAGCAGAAATGCATAAACGTCTAAATAAATACATACAAACAAAGCCGTGTGTCGGTCGTGCGGAGCTCCCCCCGCGCTGCGCGGCGCGGTGGTAGCGCCCGTGTGGCCCGTCCCTCCCCCCCGGCGGTGCCCGCGGTGGTAGCGGCGGGGCGCGCGCGCTCGGCGGCCGGAGGTGCGTGAGGGGAGCGGGGCAGGTTTGGGATTTGGGATTTTGGGATTTTGGGCTCCGGGTGGCGCCCCGCGGGTCGGGCTGTCCGGTCCTTGCACTCCCTAAGCCGGTGGAGCCCGGGGTGCAGGGAACTGTCCCGAGCTGCTTTCACACGTTTCGGGTACGGGCAAACTCCCAGCTCAGGCCCTGCAGCTTCCCCCGGCCCTGAGCCCCTTCCCAGACCCTGAAATCTGTCCCAGGTAATGTCCCACCCTGGGCTGTGCAGCCTCCCAGCCAGCCCGTGTAATGCCCAGGCCATGACCCCCTCTCCCAGCTCTCATCCCATCCAGGCTGTGAGCCCCTCCTAGACCCTGAACCCCCCAGGCCATGAACTCTCCCCACTGAAGCCCAGAACCCCCATGCTGGGATTGAACCCCTCCATCAACCCTGCAACCTCCTCCTAGACCCGGAACCTTCCCATTTCTCCTGAACTCTCCCCCACAAAATCCTTCCCAGACCCTGAAACCCCCAACCTGTGACTGTCTCACAGCTGGCCCTAAACCCTGATTGAGCCTCTGAACCCCCAAAACCATGAACCCTGAAACCTCCAGCTTGTGATTTCCCCATTGCTGGCTCTAAACCTTGCTTAGGGCTCTGAACCCCCAAAAACCATGAACCCTGAAACCTCCACCCTGTGACTGCCCCTCTGCTGGCCCTAAATCCTGCATGAAGCTCTGAACTCCCCAAAACTATGAGCCCCCTCCCAGTGCCCCAAGCCCCCCTCCTCACCCAGCAGCCTCCCCCCAAGCTGTGCACCCCCCTCCCTTCCAGCCTCTAACACCCCCACAAAGGCCTTTGGTTGCTCCACTCACCCCTGGGGGGTTTAATTTGCTTCAGGAGCCCCCCCAGAGCTGCCTGGAGGATCTGAAGGGGGTGAACCCCGGGCTGATCTCTCTGCAGCTCACCAGGATCCTCCCAAATCCGCCGTGGGTGCGGCACCATGTTCGGCTCCTCGCGGGGCGGCGTCCGGGGGGGCCAGGACCAGTTCAGCTGGGAGGATGTCAAAACGGACAAACAGCGTGAAAATTACCTGGGTAAGGGCTGATCCTGCTGAAGTCCCCTGTGCCACCCTCCCTGTCCCCTCTGCCGTGGTTTTGGGGGTGCTGATGAGGGGGAGTCGTGGCTCCCCACAGGGAACTCGCTGATGGCGCCGGTGGGGCGGTGGCAGAAGGGCAAGGACCTGACCTGGTATGCCAAGGGCAAGAAGGACACGGCGCCCTCGTTATCCCGGGAGGAAGAGCTGGCTGCTGTCCGCCTGGCCGAGCAGGAGGCCATGATGGCAGCGCTGTGAGTGCACACCCCTCAAAAACCCCAAAAATCACCAGCTGTGTGTCCCCACACACACACACACACCATTCTTGCTGTTGTAGGGGCTACAAGAACTTGAAGAGGCAGCCCACAGGCCTTAGCAGAGAGGTAACAAACAGGAGCACCATGTGTGTCCCCTGGGGCTGGTTTTGGGGACACGCACAGGACACTGTCCCCTGTCCCCACAGGACCTGGCTGAGGTGTGCAAGAGGGATGGCGCCGAGCGGGACGACAAGGACGTGGATCGGGTGGTGGGTCTGGGCAGCTCCAGGTGAGGACAGGGAAGGATCCCAGACCAATTTCACAACAATTTGTTTGATTTTAGTGGTTTTATGCTTTTTTTTTTGCTGTGGTCTCTGTGCAGTGGCAGTGCTGGCCGGCTGATGCTCTCCAGGGAGGACAGAGAGGCGGCCAAGATGGGGCTCTCAGTCTTCACGGTATGGGGCCTGTCACATTGTCAAACACAGATGGAAAAAGGCAAAAAGCAAAAAGCAGTGCCCCACACTTGGAATGCTTCACTTCAAAACCCATCTGGGTATTGTGGCACAGAGATCTGCAGAGTTTCCTCTGTTCCTGTGGCATGGAGTTCATTTGTGGGGCTTTGGAAGCAGCTCTTAAGGGTATTCTAATTTTTTCCCAGATGTAATTTAAAGGGTTTTTTTTTTCAAGTTTAATTTTTAAAGGGAGAAAAATCCTTTGTCTTGTAATTACAAGCTGTGGGGTCTTGGATTCGCTTTGTATTTTTCCCCCTCTGTAACCCTAGCACCAGAGAGTCTCCAGCAGCCCAGAGACATCTGGCTCCAAGAAGAAGCAGGAAAAGGAGGAGAAGGTGGAGGAGAAACGGTGAGGATTTCTCCCACTCTGGTGGGAAACCACCAGAAATGCTTTGGATTTTGTAGGAAACATTTTACAAAACGTTTCCGCGGCTCTCTTTGGCAGTGGGCTTGTTTTGCATCGCTCTGAATCATCCCCAAAAGCCTCTGTGGGTTTCTCTTTGGCACGGGAGGGATGTGGAAAAAGGGATGAGGAGCCAGTGCAGGGATTCTCATTGCAGACCCGAGAGCAGCAAAAAATCCAAAAAGGAGAAGAAGAAGGAGAAAAAGAACAAGAAAAAGAAAAAACATAAGAAGGAGAAGAAGAAGGACAAGGACAAGCATTCCAAGAAGGATGCTGCCCCCTCATCCTCCGATTCTTCCCCAGACCGGGATCAGAGGTAACGGGATGGGATGGAAAACCAGAGGAAGGATTCAGGAGAACCACGCGGTCAGGGCCGGCTTTCCAACCTCCCTTTCCCACCTGAGAATCGCCTTGTCCCCGCAGGCAGCACGGCAGGAAAGCGCAGCAGCGCTGGGCGGCCTCGCGGCGGCGGCGAAACGCGGAATCCTCGAGCAGCGAGAGCTCCGAGCGCCGCCCGAGCCCGCCGAGAAAGGGCAGGAAAAGGAGCAGGTCCCGCTCCCCCGCGGCCCGCGGGCCCCGGCAGCGCCGCCACACCGACTCCGAGGACTGAGAGGGACATCGTGCGTAGATTTCTGTTTTTGAAGGTGATTACGTGCCCCGGGGCAGAGTCTGGCAAAGCGCATGGAGATTGTGGAGCTGGCAGCTCCTCCCCTGCCCGCCCTGGGGCAGCACCAGCGGGGCCTGGGCGCCCTTCTCACTCCCCAAAATCCATCAAAATCCGTGCGGGCAGGATTGAGCACGGAGGATGCTGTGCGTGGTGCTGGGCTGGTTCTGGCTGTGGTGCTGAAAATGCTGCGGATACCTCGTGTTTATGTACAGAGACTTTGGAAGAGATTATTATTATTATTATTATTATTATTATTGTTATTATTATGGGTTTTTGTCTTCTTTCTCTGCCCTTGAGTGCTGGCCAGTGCAGTGCCTGGTGAGTTTCTTTACAAATTCCCTAAGTTCAGCTACTTAAAGCTCATCTATTTCCAATTCCCCAATTTCCACCTTCCCCCGAGCCAGGTTGCTCCAGCCTGGCCTTGGCCACCTGAGTAATTCCTGAACTCACGGAGTGTCATCCACCCAGCCCAGGGAGCAGCAAACTCCATTCCCGTGCAGATTCAAACCCTCAGCACACGATGATTTCAGTTCCTGGCACGCTGAGGGCAGAATTTTACCCCAATAAATGGAAATATTGACCCGAAGGGAAAGGGAGTGTCCCGTGCCAAGCACAGGGGCCTCATTTGTGTAATTAATGATGCAGCTGAAAACAGGCAGGGCCTGTGTGTGTGCGTGGACAAAAGCCCAGTGGGAGCGTGCTCAGGAGCTCACAAAGCCCTTCTGTCCCAACGTGCCGGGCTGCAGAGCCCTCACAGCCGTCATGATCCCCACCCCTGCAGGATTTTTGGGATTGGCAGCCTCTGGGCACAAGGGCTCGGAGCAGCTGTGGCTCCAGATCCATCCCAGGGACCCCCAGCCCGCCCTGGCCAAGGGCTCTGCCCCTGCTGCTGCTGGGGTCACCTGCAGGGGATTTTGGGATCCAAAATGAAATTCCCACAGCTCCCTGCGTGGCTCCCACTTCACCTCCACCTGCCGAGCTGTGCCAGGATGAGCTGCACCCACAGCAAAGGCAGAGGGGCCTGGGCACTGCTGGCCCAGCTCAGCTCAGCCAGCCTTTCTCCTGCTCTCTCCCCTTCCTGTTCCACACTCTAAACCAACATCTGAGGGGAAACCAAAACTGAAGGGGAGAGGGGTGAAGGAGCTCAGCCCCAAACCAGGGCTGCTCACCCCAAAACCTCCCCGGGGGACTGGGCAGGATCTTTGCTGGAGCCACCTCCTGCCCAGCTGCTGGGTCCCAAAATTCCAGAGCAGAGTCCTGATAACATCACCACATTCCCCGTTTTCCACAGCAAATCCTGGATGCAGAGGAGCAGCATCTTAACCCAGCTGGCCCTTCAAGTTCAATTCCCCCCCAGAACAGGAATCAAGAGCTCTCCTGCCCCATTAGGGATGCAAACATCCTGATTCAGAGCTTGACATTCCAAGGATTTCTGGCTTGCAGGTTTGTGATCCCAGTTCACCCTTCCCTACAGCCCGTTACCAGGTTTTCCCAGAGGGAATTTGCTTTTCCAGCCTGTGCAGTGGGGAATCTGCTGCAGGAGAAGAGCCAGGCGCTGGCAGGCAGCCCGAGTGTGAGCTGCAGCTGCCAGGGAAGGGAGAGCACCCAGAGGAGGAGCTCTGTCCTGCAGCCACAGGGGATGCAGAAAGGAAAAATGCAAAACCAAACGCTTGGGAAGGTGGAATTCCTGCTTTATCCCCACAGAACTGCTCAGTCACAGATCCTGCAGGAGGAAGAATCTGCTGGGGCAGCTCAAGCTGTGCTGCCCCAGAGGCAACAAAGTGACTCCAGTAAAACCCAACCAGCATCCCCCACCCCTGCACCTACAGGGTTCCAACCTGGAGTGCTGCATTTCTTGGAAAATAAAGGAGATACCCTCAAATTTTCATCCAAATTGTGCCTGGATTTGGATCCCCTGAACAAAGGTGATACAAAGCAACAGCAAACCAGTGCAAGTTTCATGAAACTTTTTATTCAACAAGTATTTAATTATGATTCTGCCAAGATGATCGAATGAACAGCAAGGCATAAAAAACATGAAATAGTTAAGAGATTTTATTCTAATAGCTTTAATTACAGTGCTTGTTTGTCGAAATGAAAACTGAAAACAAGTATACAAAACAGTTGATTACTAGTTGTGTATTGAAAGCAATAACAACACTAAATAAACCAGTTCTGATAGTTCCTCGAGTTAAAGTTTAACAGCTCCAACT
This sequence comes from Sialia sialis, assembly GCA_009812075.1. Classification (NCBI taxonomy): domain Eukaryota; kingdom Metazoa; phylum Chordata; class Aves; order Passeriformes; family Turdidae; genus Sialia; species Sialia sialis. The sequence goes on along the minus strand of VRYO01002734.1, from coordinate 2,093,602 downwards.
TCTTCAGTGTTTATCAAAATACAAAAGAAAAGTAAAGAGGTCTTTTTTTTATTTTTCTGATGGCAAATCTGAACCTTGCAGTATGAGGGATGCCAAGGGTTTTCACACATATACAGACATAGGATTGTTCCAGAATGGGATTGAATACTTGTAGAGTGGAATGACTCTCCAAACTGTCATGCTTTGTTTTGTTTTTTTTCCTAGACACTATAGATAGATGTTTGGTGTTTTTCATGGCAATTCTTAGTTAAGTACAGTACTTTCTGCCTATAGAGCTTAGGACTAGGACAGGCTGTGCTTCCTGTGGAAAGGTTTTGCCTTCTGGAGTGGTTTATGTACAAGAAAAGTACAAAACACTTGCTGACAAATACGACAGGCTAAAAATGTCGACTTCTGGAAATGATTCAAGTTCAATGGAAATGAGAAATCTCACCTGAACCGAAAGTCAGATGTTCAGCATGAGTCTGCAGAGCTCATCTAAACCAGGCCCAGCAAATCTTGTAACTGTTGTGAACAAAGATGAGCACAGACTAGAGCTACAGCAACAGCCAGAGATCTACTGCTGATGATCTGTTTGTTAAGCAGATGAAGCTAATTGGGTGTCAGTCATCGCTTCACCCTTCCCAAAGAATCAAGAGTCACCACGTTAGAGCTGGAGCAGCAGAAGCGATGTCAAACATTTGTGTGTTTGAAGTGTTTTTACTTTTCCTAGTCTGGTTAAAAAAATACAGAATTCAGGTTTAAAAACCAACCACCAAAATGGATCTCACAGATCTCACAACCCAACCAAGATCAAATCCAGCTCTACTGCACAAGGACCACTGGCAACCCTTATGTTATTAACCCACTCCATTCCCTTCCAGGTACTGAACAGTGACTTGATTCTTTACAATAAAAAAAGCTGAGTAATATTGCATAGGAGTACCAGAAACTGCCTCATTGGAAAACAAAAACTATTTACATTAAATAAGAAACCTAACTGTTTTCAGGCTTGTATTTGCCACATTTACAGCATGATGCAATATATACTGTGACAAAAAAAAGAAATGAAAACAGCTTCCGGCACTCAATACCACAAAGTAGCACAGTTTGCCACATTAGAGTAAAGCGAAGGGCGAGGAGGAGGAAAATAAGAGGGAGGGGTGGAAAAAGAGGGAAGAGGATTTATGGTTTCATTTCTGGTTTCGGAGCTGATTGGACAACCAGTCCAGTCCTTCATAGAGCCCGTCCCCGCTGGTGGCACAGGTGGCCTGGATGTACCAGTTCCTGTGGCGAAGGGAATGCAGTCCCAGTTTGTCTGTGATTTCTGCTGCATTCATGGCGTTGGGCAGGTCCTGAGGGAAGCAACAACAGTCAGTCCCAGCAGTGCAAGAAATCAGGAGCTCTCTGAACATCTCTTTCAGAAAACCCCAGGGCATTGCTTTCACAGTCAAGCTGTTCTCACAACACTGACAAAAGCCTCAAAGCTTTAACAACCCAATCTCAATCAACATTGTGCAATATTTCCTGGGGAAATGAGACAGCTGATGCCTGGATCCAGCCATTCCCCCATTCTCAGGACTATCCTTTCTGTGCCTGCAGTTTAAGATCTTGTCTCACTCAGTACAGCTTTTCAGAGCCCACCTCTGCAGCTCCTGGACGTGACCTCTGGCACCTCCTGCTTCCCAGCTGAGCTGTGCACTCAGTGCAGCAGGATGTCATTCCCTCTCTGCATTTCCTGCTCACATTTCAGGCCCTTGACACTTGGGGTTAAGCTGCCAAGATCTCTACAAGTAATAATAAAAGGCAGAACTCTCAGCTCACTCAGCCCAGCTAAAGCACAAACTCCAGTGCTCCCACCAACTCCAGCAGTGCCCTCAAACACCTCAAACGAGGAATTCAGGGAGTTTCTGGCATTTCAGCATTCCTCTCTGGAGGAAGTTTGGGCAGCTGTTGTAATTCAGCCATGGCAACCTTAAAAATCAAACTGGTTTTCATTAAAACTGAAAATCTTTTAGCCAAGGCTGTTTTAGAAGGATGCTCTTTTCAGGTGAGAATTTAACCTGTGGTTTTCTCCCTTCCACGTACCTGAATGGCCATTTACTCTGAGTTTATTTATCATTACACTGAAAACATGAAAACCAAGGACAAGATCTGGCACTCACAAGGATGCTGGAAGTTTTCAAGGGTTCTGCCAGACACTTTTCTTGGGCATACCTGTTTGTTAGCAAACACTAATAAAACAGCATCTCTGAGCTCATCTTCTGCCAACATTCTCATCAGCTCTTCTCTGGCCTCGTTCACACGTTCTCTGTCATTGCTGTCAACCACAAAAATCAGACCTAGAAATGAACAAACAAGAATAAACAAACTCGTGTCTGAGAGGAAGTCTGTTCTTGCTGGTGAAAACTGGTGTTGGTTTGCATTTTACTGTTTCCACACAAGCACTTGGCATTTTCCAGGGAGCAGCAGAACAGGACTCACAGACACACACAGGGAAAAGACCCAGCAGTGACAGAAGTGACAAAATCCCAGAGCTTTCAGTGAAACCTCTGCTTTGAAGAGAGGGCAGAGCTGTGATGCTGACAGAAGAAAAACAAACTCCTGAGCTGGCTCTGAGTCAGGAGGACAAGGAAGACTGGTTTCTGGAATTCTTCCCTCTTTGAACCTCCAGTGGCTTGAGAGAAGAACCAGAGCAGCACACAAACACACCCTTTTACAATAATAATAAATATCTCCACTCCCTTCCAAGAAGCTTGCAAAATTCACTTAGGGAAGAGTTAAACCCTGTGCTAGATTCAGGGAAGCTGGGAATGAGGTGAGGGAATCTCTCACCTTGTGTGTTCTGGAAGTAGTGGCGCCAGAGGGGTCTGATCTTGTCCTGACCACCCACGTCCCACACTGTGAAGCTGATGTTCTTGTATTCTACTGTTTCCACATTGAAACCTAGAGAATAAAACAGATTGGGGCATAAATGTCACGTGAACATGACTGGCTGGGTGTGTTTACCAAGTTACACTCATGGATTGGCACCATTCAGAGAAGTTCACTTGTAACTGGAATTACAGAATCCTGGGCTGAAGCTCTTGCAGACACAGCTTGTGCTGCTCCCACCATCACCCCAATGAACAAATCTAATTTCTACCTGAGCAGCTAGAAAATACAAACTAAAAAAACCCCCAAACAAACAAAAACCCCTTAAAACCTCTCCTGGGTTTCATATCTGCAAATGCCAATACCCTCCAATAAAAAAAAGAGAAAAAAAGTGAAGCCTCTGCTGCTCAGTCTGACTGACATGATGCCACAATTGCCTTTGTGTGACCCACAAAGGCTCATTCCATAAGTGACTGATTGAGGAGGGGAGTGAGGAAAGAGCCACAATCTCCTCCCATGGCACAACATTTGGCTTGAGCAAGTGCTTGTTCTGACACTTCAATCAGCTGGGACCCAAATCTCACAGTTAGAGAAACACAAAGCTCTTACCTATAGTAGGAATAGTAGTTACTATTTCACCAAGTTTAAGTTTGTACAAAATAGTTGTCTTTCCTGCAGCATCCAGGCCAACCATTAGGATACGCATTTCTTTTTTGCCAAAAAGGCCTTTGAAGAGGTTAGCAAAAATATTTCCCATGGTTGAGATATGTTCTCACTGGCCAGTGAAGTCTAAAAGAAAAAAAAAAAATTCAGAGAGTCACTCATGAGTAACCAACACTTGTGTTGGACATAAAAAACTCCAAAAAAGCGAAGTAAGAGATAATGTGAATCATTTACAGATACCCCAGCAGCAGTGAAGCTTTCCCCCCACTGAAGAACACAAAGATGAAGAGATGTGCTCGTGAAATGACTCAGCCTGAAGTGCTTGAAATGCTGCAAACACTCTTTCAGAGGTTTGAGCATTAATTGCTGCTCTCAAACTTTTGTTTGCAGAATTCATGCAGCTGACCACACTTCAGGTACTTTGGTCCCCACTGTCATGGGATAATTTATCTGCAAGTGTCATCATTAAACAAACTTTTCCCACTTGACCTGCAGATACGTTTCTGCTTAGCACAGCAATAGCTGGTCCTTCTTTTGGGAAGGAGACAGAAAAACAGCTTGGATTTTCTCCCAGTCAGAAATTTCCTTCCTCTCCATCCCCGAGGAAATGCTCTGTGAGCAGCACATAAACACAGAGCAGTTACTTCCATTAACAGCTGAGGGAAACCCTCTGCAGGAAGCAAATCCACACTTAATCAAACTTAACTATGGAGAATGAACAGCCACATGAAAGGAGCAGGTTCAGAGATGAGCACTTCCTTCACAGCCAGCACTCCTGCCTGATTAAAGAGATTCACATCAGCAGTGCTTCCTGTTCAGGAGCTGCAGCCTCACACACTTCCCTGTGCCCTTGGAGCCGACCCATCCCAGCACCAATTCCTCCTTCCCAAACTCACTCCTGCAGAGTTTATAGAGGATTGGAACTGCCATGAGAACACTGCTGTGCTCACACCGGGCAGGAGAAAGCAGCCTGGACACCGTGCAGGGTGACAGGGACAATTGTCACCCTCTAGAAGCTCTCGGGTGTCAGCTTAAGGAGAGACAGAGCCCAGCTGAAAATTCAAGTTTCATGCAAAGCAAGAGCTGCCTGTAAACCAAATCAAATTTCAAGCACAACATGAAGCTGGAATCGTCTCTGGAAATATTCTGTATTTCACTACGAAGCTGTACATGAAACAGAACTCTCCCTAGAAAGAGACTCCACAGAAGATCTATTTTGGAACATGAAAGCAAGGTTTGGATTGAAAAGCACACCACAACACAAAAGCCTTTTCCCTCTGTTCAGTGATGAAGCCTGGCCTCTCCACCCTGCCCTGAGCAGTTCTGTCCTCTTCAGGAAACTTTGCTGGATGCAATTTTTAACCCAAAAGTTAAACTCTAACACTCACCAAGCACCCACAGCTCCATGGGGAAGTTCAGAGTCCACTCCAGAGTTCCTCCAGACTTCAATCCCCACACAGCAACTTGCTGAAGCAACTCCAGCCAAAAATTCATTTATTTAATACGACTGAAGCTTTAAAACTGAACTCCTCTACAAACCAGACTGGGGATTAAAACCAAAGGGAAGGTTTTAAAGTTGTATTATTCCACCATTTCCTTTTGTATGACTGTGGATACTGCACTCCCACTGGAATACAGGGAGGCTATATAAACAGGAAGGTTAATTAGGCAGCAGAGAAAACAGTTTTGCTGCAGTCCCCGTTCCTCCACAGCAGGAAATCTCCCATCCCAGCCCACAGCAGAGCTCTGAAGCTCCCCTTTGTGTGGCTGCTCATGCCACCTCTATCTCCTGCTTCATCTGGGAAGCAGCAGTCGGGGCTCAACTGTGACCTTTTACCAGAGCTCACAGAAAGGCACCAAACACACTCCTGCAGCAGGAGAGCCTCAGGAGCCTGCACAAAGAATGCCTTTCTTCTCTGCACACATTTCAAATGCTTGGACTATCACAGCAATTAGGTAAAAGAGGAAAATCCTGCCACTGACATCCACATCTTTGCACACACTGCACGAGTGGCAGGCTGCTGAAGGAGTTGCTGTGCTTGGCATCAAGAGCACTGAATCCCATTAGATCCTTGTTTTCCTGGCAGCTATTTCCAGGTCAGGCCTGCCCTTCCCCACTGGAGCTGCTTTCATACCACCCGTGCTCCTATTTTAACTTCTTATTCTTCACAAAAAGTAAAGATCCATTTCAGCACTCTGCTTCCATTTCCCTCTTGTTCTCTTCCACATCCCTCCCATCCAAACCCATTCTGTAACTTTATTTGGTACTTCGGGGTAGGTGGCATTACAAAAAGTCACATTTATTTTTACAGGCAGCACAGTAGAGCTTACAGCCCACTCCTGAAGGCAAAATGTTTACAAGCTGACTAAAAAGCTGAATCCTTGCTGTTTAAAAGAAAAGCAAACCAGGAGAAATCCATCTGCAGAGCTGCCACACACAGTTCTGGTTCCATCAGGGTTTTGTTGGATGGGGCTGGGGCAGGGTCCCTGCCCTGAGCAGAAGTTTCTCACCTTCATTTCTTCTCACAGGGAAGGAACTCACACTCCATGGTTTGTACTCCACTCCCCTGTCCCTGCAGTGCCACACAATTCCTGGATGGGCTCCCCAGCCCCGGCTGCCTCTGTGAATGCAGCTCAGCTGAGGGGTCACGGGACTGAGCTTTCACTCCCAGCCCATTACTCGAACCAGGAGTTTGAGAAGTCTTCAATTTCCTCCTATTTCAAGTTCAGCTAAACCCTCTGTTGTTTTTCAGGCATCATCACCCTCACAATGTACACCTGACTCACCAGTATCTGATCTGTGTTCCTTACTCAAGTTTAACTTCCCCCTCCCTCCAAACAAATGCTGTAGGAGCACAAGTTGGATAAAATTCCTGAAAACATGAAAGACTACAGCTTGTGAGCTGCCTGTAGTGCTGGAGCACATCTTCAAAAGAGGGAAGCACCAGGCTAAGTGGCAAGATTTGAGTATGAAAGGAATAATTTGAATAAACAGCACAGACTATTTTCACAGAGCTCAGAGTGTGTTCTCCCTCAGCACAACTCCAGCTTGTGGAAATTGCAGCTGAGCACCCCTAGATCACCCCAGCACTGTCTGTCTGTCTGTCCCTGCCCATGGAAACCCTACAGCACCCGAACATGCTGCACTAAAAACCCGTCAGGCAGGCTCGGCTGAGATAATGTGCCACAGGTAAACAGCAGCGCTGACGCTCCACGGGCAAGTTACAGTTTCGTTTCATGAAACAAAAGCATTTCCAGCCGCCGGTTTTCTAGTAAACGATACATTCAGATAAGCCATTAGGAGAACAGGCAGCCTTTTGCAGAGAGGCTGGAGTGAGGAGTTAAAAATGAATGAGTGGCTGCAAGAGCAGGTGCCTATTAAAGTGATCCGGCCCATGAGGAAGCAGCAGGATCTGCTTTTATTAATTGTGGGTGGTTAGAACGAGAGCTCTGAGGAATATCTCAAGGCCAAAGAGCACTAAACACTTAATCATCCTGCAGCACTTTGTATTTACACGTACATTAATGCATTTGAACGTCATTTCACTCGGGCTGCTTGACCTCCACACTGCCTGGGTGAGCCCAGCTCAGATGTGTGAGCAGAAGCTTGAAATTCCCACAGCACCTCAGTTTCACACCTCTGGAAAAACTCTGAACTCCCCCAGACAGAAGCTGTGTCTCATTTAGGTTCACAGCATTTCCTCAAACATACCAGAGACAGAATGAGAGGCAGAGGATGCCAAATGCATTATGGAGTCAAACATCCTGCAGCACAGAAATACATTTATTTCACTTAGCACTGTAAGTGAATCAATAATGCCCCGAACTCTGCAAGTGTGACAATCTGCAAATCCCAGCAGGGGGTTGGACCGCAGGAGGTTTAAGGTGCTTCCAGCCCAAACCACTGTAGGATTTGATGTTCTGTGATGAGATGAGTCAAGTTCAAGCTGTGTCCTTGCACTGCTCAGCAGGCTGGGATGGAGGTACAGAGAGCATTTGCTGGCTCTGGAGCTGCTCCTCTCCTGTTTTAAATGGCCCTTTCAGGGAGAGATAAACACTGAGCCAGCACCAATTACACACTGAGCTACAATCACACCAAATATTAAAGCACAGGTAAAACTCACAACAGCTGCAGTGCCCCCAAAAAACTCCTTCCTTGCTCCTTGCTTGGGCATCTTGGCAAGCAAAACTGGTAAAACTAGCAAAATTCCACCTCCATTTGAAGGAAAATCTACTTGACACCGGCCTAAGCTTGAACTCCGTGTCTGAAACAATCAGAAAAGCCTCAAATCCATAATTCCTAACCTGGTATTAACAGACTGGTTCTACCAGTCCCAGGGGACAAAAATGGATCAATTTGTTCTTTACCACAAATATTGATCTGAAATTCAGCCACTTGTCACTACTTGGACTAGACAATTCTGTCTCATTTATAGCATTCTGGAATGTTTTAAATTAAATTATCAAGAGAAGCAAAATATTCACACAAGAGATCACCAAACCCAAGTGCAAATAAGAGGTGAGAAAGCAATTAAAAAAAAAAACCAAAAAAAACCCCAAGTAACTCCAACAGCTGTTACTGTGTTACATGCAAGAACAACTGGCAAATAATTTCAAGTGCAAATCGAAGCCTACAGCTTGTTCTTAACAATATAAAATGTGACTTAAAGGAGAATGTGAGAAGAGATCCAACCAGAATAGAACACTGCTAAAATTCAGAATTAATGCCCAGCCCCAGTGTTTCACACCCCCACTCAGCAGGGAACAGCACTGATGAGTTCTCCTGAACCTGAAATCATTTCTTTACAGATTAAAGTGGTTTGGTACAGCAAATTTTGGAAACACCTCTTTATATATAGCCAGGGTGGCCCAATAGTCTATTGCAGTAATTACATTCCACTATTTTTAGAAACTCTTTATTGACCTTGCACATCGGCTGACCTGAGAGGTGACAATTTACCAACCCAAATCCTTTCACTTGGGGGTCTTACCACTGAAACTCAGCTCAGGTGATTTTGGTTTGAGCTCTTTTAGGGCAGATCAGTATCAGCAGGCATGGATCACATGTAAAATGTGAGAGCAGCCAGGCTGGGCCCTTTGTTCACCAGGTGATTCATGATCCTGCACAAACAGCACTGGAATAAAGGCCACGGCAACATCATCTTCGTGAATAATGAGAAATCCTCACTGCTTTATGATTTTAACCATTGGAGCCAGGGCTTTTCACTGTGTGGAGATCAACACTGACACTGCAAACATTTCCCCCAGTTCACACTGGGGTGCTCCTGCCCAGGAGGATCACGACCTGGTTACTTGAGGCAAAAAGCAGCAGCACTGAAATCCAAGTTGAAGATCCATAAATGTGCTGGCATCTCAAGAGGAACGGTTGGATTTGGCCACCAAAAGCTGGCAGGGCTCTTCCAAGGCATGTGGAACAGGCCAAGCACAGGGGAGACTCCAGGTGAAAGGAAATCTTGTTCAGCACCTTGTTTAACCCCACACCTTACCCAGACAGGACATTCCCATGTGCTGGAACGTTCTCTTGAGAGCTCTGGGCTTGGAGTGGCAGAAAACAGAAAACAGTTTCACTTAAAAGATGAAACAAGGACAAAGGAGGGATAATTTCCTTTGGGTCATGCCTATTTCTCAGGCATGAGAATAACTCACTCCTAAAATAATCAAGAGTCAGTATCAAGGTTGCTTGGCTTGATACTCAAATCCAAAATCAGAATTATTCCCTCATTCCTTCAAGCAGGGAAAGCAAACTTTTAAGATTTATACAATGCCATAACCTGAGAGCACACAAACCAACCCAGAGGAGAAACAGGTCTGATAAAAAAAAAAAAAAATCTGATTTAAAGGATGGGCTGAAAGGTGAAAAGCACAGAGGGAGCTGCATCCATGCCCCTCCCTGCTCAGGAAATATTGTGGATACAGTCACAAGAGTGGCCTGTGACTTTCTGCTCAGCTCAGCACTGGCCACACTGCTGTGAGAACTGGTGGCTACAAGGAATTGCTTTTCAAATAAGAGGTGCACAGTTGGGGTGGGTTTTGTTGTTTTTTTTTTGAGGCTGAATTGTTCCCAAGTTCAAAATCTTCAATTTTAAGCCAAATATCCTGTTATTCATTCCTGGGCACTGGGCACTAAGTCAACATTTGCACTCCTAGCAGAAATGGCAAGAACTCACACGAGAGCTCCCTCCAGCAATGAAATTGGTTTGGGGAAATGTCAGGGCAGAGCTCTGAGCTGTGAGGTACCAGAGCACTGGGGGAACAAGAGACATGAGTTTTAATAAAACTGAAACATCAGCAGAAGCTCCAGCACAGCCCCTCCGACGTCTGTGTGTTAAAAATAAGGAATAAAATCGGATACTCGCAAGCAGAAAGGAAAAAAATGCTGAATTACACAGAAAAACCAGCTGCTGTAGTAGGAAGCTGATTCTGAACTTCTTTACTCATCAGTTCAAGAAAGGGAATGGCTGAGGATGGCACCAGCTCTGTAGCATTCCAGGAGCAAAACTTCCAAGAGATTTCTAAAAAAAGAATCACAACTATTCCTTTTCGGCTCAAGCTAGCTCACGTTCACCAAACTTATCCACTGCTTGGGAAGGCCGCTGAAATCTGGAAGAATTCTTGCTTGAAAGCTCATCTTTAAAAAGAAGAGGTTGTTTTAGAAATAAAAGCCTCTGGGATGTGTAAAAATAAAAAAATAAATTTACCACTGCCGTTTCAGCTGGGATCCCGGGCTGTGAGCTTTTCCTCCTTCCACCATTCATGTCATCAATGGCTTAGCTGATAATATCTGCAGAAATGCTCCAGCTCCAAGCAGCTGGAGCGCAGCGGAGTTTGGTGAATTCTCAGGAGCAGGATCCAGCCCCTACTCCCACACACTGCTGGGTTTGCCTGGAAAAGCCGCGCCGGGTCCTCCCCTGTGACTAACACTCACAGGGAACCCGGGCACCAGCACAGCTCCTGCCAGGCCCTTCCACATTCCAGCTATTTCACAACCCGGGAAACGCTCAGAGAAACCCATCTGAGATCTGCAGACCATTTACACCGAGGGGTTTGACTCCTGACAGGATTTACATCACAAACACCGAGCTGCTCTGAGGGGAGGGCCGTTTGAATTCCTGATGCTCCACCACAGGAAGCAAACAACAAAATTGGCCAAGCTGCGGAGTTTGGAGCGGTGGAGGTTCAATCGAGGTGAGATTCCTCGCCCTTTCACCCAATGCAATTATTCCAACAGGAAAAGCAGCCCAGCAGGGCTCTCCAGCATTGCAGGGAAAAAATCAGTGGCATCAAACCAACCCCAAAAATTCTCCTTTTAGAGAATCCCTTTATCCATCAAGCTGCACCCCTATTTTATTCCATTATAAACCACATGAATAAAAGCAATATAGCAATCCTCCACTTCAGCCACACTTCCTTTTTTTTCCCCCCCCAGAAGCGCTCCAAATCTGCAGCAAAAATAGCAATAAAGATATTGCTGAATGACCTTGGAAAAATCCACTTTGCCTGGGCTTCTCCGCCTGGAAAAGAAGGTTAATGGAATAAAGAAGCACTGCGAGCCTGGCAAGGCAAAGCTCGAACTATTAAATAAATACCTGGAATTTTAGTTATTGACAAAGCCACCATTTCAACACCAGACCTCTGGCCACGGCTCTGATTAACCTGTGGAATTTGCTTTGGCAGGAGCGGAGCAGCAAAGCCACAAGGTCAATGTCAAACGCGACAACGTTTGGGGCAGCTTGGTGGCCCCGGCGGAGCTTTGGTCTCGCTTTGCTGGGGCAGAGCCGAGCTATATCACCTCATCAGAGCTTTATCAGCCCCCGAGTATCACGTTCACCTCTCCCAGAGGCAGGATGGAGTATTTTCAGACAGAATATAATATCCTCCCACCGAGGAAAGCTGATCTCCCACACCGCCGAAGCCCAGCCGATGGATGGCAAACAAGAGTTGTTTGCTCCAGGATAAAGCTCAACTCCTCAGCCCAGCAAAAAAAACAAAACAAAACAAAAACCACCAACTCAGCAGGCAAGGGCTTACGCAGAAAGAACCTCTGTGCCAGGATTTCATGCGGGCCTCGTTTCCCGCAGCACACCAGGCTTTTCGGGGGGAGAGGAGAAGGAGGAAATGCCTGTCCTTCCTCAGAGCCGTGCACGGGCGGGGCAGAGGCCGGAATGAGCGAGTTTGGGGAAGGGAGGACGAGCCCATCCCGCCCAATGCCATCGCTAGAGGGAGCGGAGCGGGGCCCTGTGCAGCTGCTGGAGCGATTCCCCGTTCCCAGCCCTGCCTATCCCACCCACAAGCGGGGAAGCCAAAGGCCCGGCTCCCCCCCCACCACAGCCCCAAAACCGCCCAGATGGGGCAGCGCCGCTCACAGAGGCCTCTGGTTCTGTGGGGGAAAAGGAATGAGTAGGGATAAGATGGAGCGAGGAGGAATGAGAAGGAATGAGGAGGAAAGAACAGCCCGGCCCCGCTTCCTCAGCGCCCGCCACCGCCTCCCCTTAGCGCCAAGGCCGCGCGATGCGGACGGGGGCGCGACGCGGCGGGCGGGGGGGAGGCGGAAAAAAATAGGCTCGAAAGGAGGGAGGAAGAAGGTATCGGCAAACCCACCGGCGTCGTGGGGAGGCGCGGGCCGTGGGTCTGGCTGCGCTCGGAGGGTCCCGCTCGGAGCCCGCTCGCCCCGGCCGCGATCCGCCCTGAAGCACAAGATGGCGGCGCGATGCGGCCACGTCAGTGCCCGCCCCACGCGAGGCACCACGGGCAAGCGAGGAGGGAGCGGGGGGCGTGGCCTACGCGGAGAGGGCGTGGCCAAGGCGGGCTGCGGCAGGGCAGGGATGCGCGGGGGCGGGGCGTAGAGACGCAGTGGGCGTGGTCACGGCGGGAGCGACAGCACAGTGGGGACGGGGCGTGGCCTCGGGAAGTGGGCGTGACCATGGCAGGAGTGGCAGTTCTGTAGAATGGGGCGTGGCCCGATGTGAGTGGGCGTGGTCTGCTGCGTGGCCACGCCCCCTCGTGGATGCGGAGCGCGGCGTGCACGGGGCCAGGATCCCCCGGGATTGCGGGAATGGGATGGAACGGAACGGAATGGGATAGAACGGAACGGAATGGGGCTCGTGGGGACCGTGTCTACCCTTCCGGCGCGGCTCCTTCCTTTCCGTGCACCCCGCCCTCCCCTTGGCTGCGTTGTGTCCTCCCCTTTCCCTGCGCTCTTCTCACTTCCCTGCATCGCTCCCACGTTCCCTGCACCGTTCCCTCTTCCCTGGCCCGTTCTCCTTTCCCTGTATCATTTCCTTTTCCCCTCACCACTCTTTCCTTTTCCTTGCACCATTCCTCCCCGTTTCCCTGCACCGTTCTCCTTTTCCTGCGTTCTTCTCACTTCCCTTTGCCAGAAATACTGGAAATATTCCCCCTTCCCTG
>VRYO01002734.1:2059690-2071463 GCA_009812075.1 Sialia sialis | reverse complement strand
CACCTGTCCTCCAAACCAGGACACTGAGTCACTCTGGAAGCTCCTCCACTCCTCTGGCTCCTGCTCCAGCTCACCCTGACTCCAGTTCAGCACCTCCAGGAGGAGTCTGGGCCCAAATCCTTATTTTCCGAGGAACAAACTACAGCAGTGACTTTCCTTGGCTTGAAATCCCTCCAGCAGCTGCTCCAAGAGCTCCTGGATTCAGGAGCTTTCCAGAATTTCTCCTAAACCAGGAACCACCTTCCTGATTTTTCTGCTGGTACCCCAAAAAAATCCCAAATCCAGCTTTGAGCTCCCAGCAGGTCCAGTCCTGTTTGCAGGGAACTGAAAGCTCTGCTGGGTTGGTTTTGGCTGCTCACCTCATTTTAAGGAGATCATTAATTATTTTTTTAAGTCCTTGATTCAGTCCCATTAAAGCAGGACTTGCCCTTCTCTGAGAAGCTTTTTGTGATTTTATTCCTTTTTTTTTTTTTTTTTTTTTTTTTGTTGGTTGGTTGGTTGGTTTTGGGTTTTTTTGGCTTTTTTTTTTTTTTTTGGTTTGTTCTTTAGTTTCTTTCCTTCTTTCTTTCTTTCCTTCTTCCTTTCCTTCTTTCTTTCCTTCCTTCTTTCCATCCTTCTTTCCTTCCTTTTTTCTTTCTTTTTTTCTTTCTTTCCAACTGAAATGAAAACAAAAGCAAAACTCCGGATGAAATTTAAATGTGGAGCCAAATAATAACGACTGGAAGCTCTTTGCAAGGCCAGAGGGCACATCCTGGTCCCAGCTGGGTTGAGACCAAGTAGGAAACCATGGAAAATTGGGGAGAAAAAACAGGGGGAGAAAATGAAAACAAATTGGCATTAAAAAAAAAAAAAAGCCAAGTTGGAAAATTTTGACCACACTTCTCTGGGGAGAAACAGCATCAAACGTGGCCTTTTTCTGCTCTTTTTGCTTTCCATGGGTTACAACCTCACAGGGAAATATTTATCTCATTGGAAAGTCTCTGTGTTTCCTGCTGCAGGGGGAGTGGATGGTATTTGAATACAACAAACAGAATAAACTCTCAATATTTGGCTGTGATAGCCCATTCACACCTGGAGTGATGCTGAAATCTGCTTTGTGGATCCGTGTTTTTATCAGGATGGACCCTCCCCGCAGGTAAACTGAGGCACTGGCAGCTGCCCGGCTGTGCCAGCAGCAGGGCTGGCTGGGGAAAGGTTTTCCAGACCCATTTTTGGGTCCTGGGGAGGTCTCTGCAGCAGATGGCAGCAGCGGCTTGGAGAAACCAGCGCAGCCAGGTCCTGGCAGCTCCCACAGCCAGCCCGGGATCGCAGCAGGGATTGCAGGAAATGTCCATGAATCCACCAGGGAATTCGGGACATTCCAGCAGGGAATTCAGGAGAGAAATGATCCAACAACCTCTGCATCCCACAGCAAAACATCCAGCTCTGGGATTGCAGCAGGGAATTCAGGAAATGTCCCGGCCATGATTCCACCAGGGAATTTGGGATATTCCACCTGGGATTTCAGGAGAGAAATGTCCCATCCATGATTCCACCAGGGAATTCGGGATATTCCACCTGGGATTGCATGAGAGAAATGATCCAACAATCCACAGCAAAACATCCAGCCGTAGGATTCCAGGAGGGATTTCAAGAGAGAAATGTCCCAGCCATGATTCCACCAGGGAGTTTGGGACATTCCAAGAGAGATTTAAGGAGAGAAATGATCCAACAACCACTGCATCTGACAGCAAAACATGCAGCCCTGGGATTTCACCTGGGATTTCAGGAGAGAAATGTCCCCTCCATGATTCCAGCAAGAAATTCAGGACAGAAATGATCCAACCTCTGCATCCCACAGCAAAACATCCAGCTCTGGGATTCCAGCAGGGATTGCAGGAAATAAATGTCCTAACCATGATTCTACCAGGGAATTCAGGACATTCCACCAGGGAATTCAGGGGAGAAATGTCCCATCTGTGTTCCAATAACCACTGCATCCCACAGCAAAACATCCAACCTTGGGATTCCAGCTGAGATTTCAGGGGAGAAATGTCCCAGCCGTGATTCTACCAGGGAATTCAGGACATTCCTCCAGGGAATTCAGGAGAGAAATGATCCAACAATCACTGCATCCCACAGCAAAACATCCAGCCCTGGGATTCCAGCAGGGAATTCAGGACATTCCAGGAGGGATTGCAGGAAAGAAATGTCCCAGCCATGATTCCACCAGGAAATTCGGGATATTCCACCTGGGATTTCAGGAGAGAAATGTCCCAGCCGTGATTCCACCAGGGAATTCGGGACATTCCACCAGGAATTCAGGACATTCTACCTGGGATTGCACAAGAGAAATGATCCAACAATCACTGCATCCCACAGCAAAACCTCCAGCCCCAAGATTCCACCAGGGATTTCAGGAAATGTCCCAGCCATGATTCCACCAGGGAAATCAGGACATTCCAGCAGGGAATTCAGGACATTCCAGCAGGGAATTCAGGAGAGAAATGTCCCATCCATGATCCAATAACCATCCAGCCCAGCTGCTCGTGTGTGTCACCCCATGTGCATCCTCCAGTGTCCAACAGAGGGGCTGAGCAGCTCCTCCTCTGCCGAAATTCCCAGTGGATGTGGGGGCTGCTGAGCACTAAATTTTCATCCCAATGATCCCACAAACCTCTGTGTGTTCAACATCGAGGCCAAATCTCCTCCTGCCATGGGTTGGAGCTGGAGTGGACAGAAACACAGACAGAACCTGATCACTTTATTCTTATTTCTCTGCAGTGGAGATTCCTCTGGGAATCTCAGCCAGTCTCTCCATAATCTCTGCTTCCTAATGAACATGTTTTCCCCCCTTTTCCTGATTCTTTTTTTAACTAACATTCTGAAATCAAGGAGGGATCTGATGTCCCTGGTGTGTCCACAGGATTCCTGTCCTATGGGTTCATTTCAGTTAAGGAAAATGTTCTTCCTAACACTGAATTAAATTCCTGTGGGAGCAGTCATCCAGCCCGTCTTGGATCCACCAGACCATTCCTGGGACGGTGACAGGGACAAGTGATGTGCCCAAGGCCACACAGCAAAGGTCTCTGGTCCCCAGCACACGGAAAATGAAGATTTTGCTCTGCACTTAGAGTGGGAGTGCTGGTGTGTTCCTGCTGAGCATTCCTTGGGCATGGGATCAGGGATGGGGATCGGGGATGGGATCGGGGATGGGATCAGGGATGGGATCAGGGATGGGGATTTGGGATGGAAATCAGGGATGGGGATCAGGGATGGGGATTGGGGATGGAAATCAGGGATGGGGATCAGGGATGGGATCGGGGATGTGGGATCAGGGAGGGATCAGGGATGGAGATTGGGGATGTGGGATCAGGGATGGGAATTGGGGATGTGGATCAGGGATGGGATCAGGGATGGGGATCGAGGATGTGGGATCAGGGATGTGGATTGGGGATGGGATCGGGGATGGGATCAGGGATGGGGATCAGGGATGTGGATTGGGGATGGGATCAGGGATGGTGATCGGGGATGTGGGATCAGGGATGTGGATCAGGGATGGGGATCAGGGATGGGATCAGGGATGAGATCAGGGATGGGGATCAGGGATGTGGATTGAGGATGTGGATCAGGGATGGGGATCGGGGATGTGGGATCAGGGATGGGATCAGGGATGGGATCAGGGATGGGATCAGGAATGTGGATGAAGGATGTGTCTCAGCCCTTCTCCAGGCTCGTTTCTGCCAGAATTAATTCAGATTTCTGGTCAGCTGCTATCTGTGGGGTCAGGGAGCTGAAGTCTGGGCATGATCCCCTCTAGGATAGCGGAGAATGGAAGAAGAGGACGCTGTCCAGTCCCATTCCATGCAAGTACAAACCAGAGAACGGCAGTAAAAAAGGGCTGATTTCCCCCTTAACATCTATTTCTATGGATTTCTGTGCATAGATTTCATGCCTGAGCTGGCAAACGCCTCTGCAGCTGAAGCACGAGCACAGCACTGGGGAAGAGGTGGCAAAGAGGGGGCGGCTGCCTCTGTGCACCCCTAAAAACCCAATCCCTCTGCTCCCAGCCTTTCCTCACGCCCTGCATCCAGCAAAGCCCCGTGGCGAGCCAGCCCGACGTCCCTTCCACACGCGCCTCATCCTTGTGGGATGCTCCGACCTGCATCCCTGCCCCAAATTGGGGGGGACCAGGGCAGGAGCATCCCTCGCCACGGCCCCAGGTCGGCTGTGCCCTCGCAGCGGGCTCCGGGCTGGCTTTGTCCTGCCGGAGCCTGGGTGGTCCCCCCGGCAGCGGCGAGTGAAAAGCGCTCTCTGAATCGCTTTATGGCAATAACTGCGGGGAGTTATTCTGCCCAGAATTAAGTCCATGACTGGTGGAAGAGCGTTAAGGTAGCGCTTCGCAGCTCCAATTATCTCGGCCCCCCTTGGAACAAAAAAGCAGATTGTGCTGCCAGACAAAAGGCGTTTCTCTGTGTAACTTCTTGTCTCGGAGCATTCAGAGTGTGTAATGCCGAGAGAAATACCCGAGCGCTGGGCGATCTCATGTCCTGGGCAAACCTCCCTTTCAAAATCACCATTTGCTGGGAAATTGTGTTCGGGGGAGGAGAAGCCAAAAGCGCATTCAGCTCCTCCCGAGGCGTCCTGCCTTTAGGTATGATCTGATTAAACTCCCTGGTGGCTGTGACAGGAGGTGTGACAGGAGGGGACATGAGGGGCACAGCGAGCTCTGTGCTCCCCGCCAGCTCCTGCTCCTGCAGATCTCCTCCCTTTCTCCCCGTTTCTGGAGAAAGAAGTGATGGTGCAAACACCTGTACCCCAAATCCTGCCCCGCTCCTGCCCCCGGAGCAATTTCTGCATCCACATGCCCTCCCCTGGCATCAGGAATAAAGGGCAGAGTGACTCCTCAAGGCACACCTGGGTGATGTCCTGCACCTCTTGGTCTGACCCCATCCCTCAGTTTTTGGGTGAGAGGTTGCACTGAGACCTCCTCAGTGTCCCTTCCCACCCGAGTTATGGCATGAGGGGCCATCAAAGCCACGAGCTGTCACTCCTGGCTCTGTCCTGGCAGCTGGGACAGCACTGCAGGTTCTGGAGGAGAGCCCCAGAGTGGGCTGGGCTGGAAGGGACATCAAAAATCATCCAAGGGACGTCAAAGATCATCCAAGGGACATCAGTGATCGCCCAAGGGACATCAAAAATCATCCAAGGGACAACAAAGATCATCCAAGGCACGTCAAAGATCATCCAAGGGACATAAAAAATCAACCAAGGCACATAAAAATCACCCAAGGGACATCAAAAATCATCCAAGGGACATCAAAGATCATCCAAGGGTCATCAAAAATCATCCAAGGAACATCAAAGCTCACCCAAGGCACATCAAAAATCACCCAAGGGACATCAAAGGTCATCCAAGGGACATCAAAGCTCATCCAGTGCCACCCCTGCCGTGGCAGGGACACTTCCAGGCTGCTCCAAGCCTTGTCCAGCCTGGCCTTGGACATTTCCAGGGATCCAGGAGCAGCCACAGCTGCTCTGGGCACCCTGTGCCACCCTCACAGGGAAGAATTTCTTCCCAATATCCCACCTAAACCTCACCTCTTTTAGTTTAAAACTATCCCCCCTGACCTGTCACTATCTCCCTGTTGAAAAAAATCTCTGTCCCTCTTTTTTATTATTTTATTATCCTCCTTTCAGTGCTCTGTTAATGGTCCAAAGGTCTTATTCTGGCATCAACCCAGATCCATGTGTGATGTTTCCTAAATAATTAAAATTTCTCTCCCACTCCAGCATTTTTTAAGATTTCACTTTGCTCTCACAGACATTTCAGCAAAACAATTTGGAAGCAATCAGTGGTATTTGCAAGCTAGAAAAAAAAAAACCAACATTTTATTTTGGGAGCATGATTGTTTTAAATAATTGTTGGGGGTGGGGTTGGGGTTTTTAATTTCTTTTTTTTTTTTTTTAGAAATGCTGCAATAGCCTCCTGTTTCTCCAGGGATTTCAAAATGCTGGGTAAGGGTCTCCTTTCCTCCTTTCCCACAGCCTGGGGGTTTTTGCAGGTCACCCAGGGATGGCAGACCCAGCTGAGTCACAAATGGTCATTTGGGGTTTTTTTTCTGAAAAAGGAGCCAATTTCCTCTGAATCACCCCCAAAACCCGAGAATATTTTGGTGCCAGGCTGGTCTGAGACAGCTGCAAGATTTGCAGAGAGGTTGCAAATCATCTTTGCTGCTCCAACTCCATGCAGAGGGGCACAGCTGCCTTCCCAAAACATGCGAAAGTGCTTGCTCTGAGCCCTGTGATGGCATTTCTTCGTGCCACCACCAATTCTTTGTGGTGGAAATCTTTGCCAGAGGGTTTTCCTGATTTCCCCTGAGCCCCAAGCTTCATTTGGGGGTCGAGGTGTCACATTTGAGATCTGGGAATGAGCTGACTGCCCAGACCTGAGAGTTTGGATTTGAGCTGATTCTCCAGCTCCTTCCATGGCATCTTTGGACTTCACCAGCAAAGCTTTTGGGATGTGTTAGAGAAGAGAGATAGAACTCTCCATGGAACAAAAAAACCCCAAAAATAATAAAAATAAAATTTAGAAAAACGAACAAATATACAAGCAAAAAACCCCAAACAAACAAAAACCAAAACAACCAAAAAAAAATCCCACAAAAAATAAAAGAAAGGAAAAAAATGAAATTAAAATAAAATAAAATAAAATAAAACAAAACAAAACAAAACAAAATAAAATAAAATAAAATAAAATAAAATAAAATAAAATAAAATAGAAAAAAATATCAGAAAACCGTGTCACCAGGACTTCGTGCTCCTCCAGAAAATTTTCAGTGTCGCGTTTTCCAGGCTCTGCCTGTCCCTTCCCGGCGGTGGCTGCTGGAGGGACATTTCCAACACTAGATGGAGCAGCGAGCCTAGACATGAAACACCAAAAAAATACCCTGCTCCCCTTTCACCCGCTAGCTCCCTGCCTTCCAGACGGGAATTTGGGGCAGGACGCCCCAGCTCGCCATCCCTTGGTGATGCTCAGCGCACCGTCCCGGTGTGACCCGGACGCTCCTGGGGGATTAGGCGCTGCCTGGGGGGGACGTGGCCAGCCCGGGAGGTGGAGCAGGATCAGGGGGATCAGACTCGGGGTCATTTCCTTGTTGCCTTTTCTCCTGGGCTGCACAAAGGCGGGAGGTCAGAGGTTGGGGATTAGGAGGTGATGGATGGACACGCAGAGCTCGGTCTGGACAGACACACAGCGCTCAGTGAGGACACACAGAGCTCAGTTTGGACAGACAGTGCTGAGTGCAGATGGACACACAGCGCTCAGTCTGGACAGACACACAGAGCTCAGTGAGGACACACAGTGCTCAGTCTGGATGGACACACAGCGCTCAGTCCAGACAGACACACAGAGCTCGGTCTGGATGGACACACAGAATTCAGTGCAGACAGACACACAGCACTTGGTTCAGATGGACACACAGAGCTCAGTCCAGACAGACACACAGTGCTTGGTCTGGATGGACACACAGCACTCAGTGCAGACAGACAGACACCACTCACTGCAGATGGACGCACAGCACTCAGTGTGAACAGACACATAACACTCAGTCTGGATGGACACAGAGCACTCAGTGCAGACAGACACACGACACTCGGTCCAGATGGACACACAGCACTCATTGCAGATGGACAAACAGTGCTCAGTCTGGACACACAGCGCTCAGTGCAGACAGACACACAGCACTTGGTCCAGATGGACACACAGCGTTCAGTCTGGACAGACACACAGCGCTCAGTGCAGATGGACACACAGCACTCAGTCTGGACAGACACACAGTCTGGGCTGTCCTCCTGTCCTGTTCCTGTCCCATCCCCGTCCTGTTCCTGTCCCACTCCTGTCCTGCTCCTGTCCTTCTCCTGTCCTGTTCATGTCCTGTTCCTGTCCTGTTCCTGTCCTGCTCTTGTCCTGCCTCCAGGACCCGCTGCTCTCCAGGACGTGCCGTGGTTTCTCCCACCCTGAGGAGCATCCTTGTGTCTCCAATCCAAGCCCCCTGTGGTGGCACAGGGCTCCTCGGCTTGTCCCCACCTGCTGTCGGTGCAAAGCCCAGCACAAAACATCTCTGCATGTTTTGCACTGAACAGATCTGGGGAATTGGGCATTGTATAAACTTATGGAAGTTATTGTTTTCCGTATTTATACTTTAAGGGCTTACAGAAATACGCTTTTTTGGTTTGGTCCTTTTACCACTACATACTTATCCTCCACAGGCATTACAGCTTTATTGAAAACTGAGCGTGTTGCTTCTGTGTTAACCAAAAACTCCACCTATTTCTCTTCTTCCTTTAGCTTCATTTTTATAACCAGTGGATTTTTTAGGGAAAGATTTACTGCTTTTCTTCTTTCACACATGTGACTACCACCCCCTTCATTTTTTTTGGTTCCCCTTTCCCTGGAACCTTTTTTCCTTCCCTGACAGAATCCTCATCCCTCTCGTGGGATATCTGTGTTTGGACCTCATGGGGTAGATTTAAGCACCAAAATTATTTTCTCAGTTATTCAAAGGTTTATGCTGTGGTGCCTCAGCCCTGGTTGTGTCTGTAGGAAATCCCTGCTGAGGCAGGTGAGCTGCAGCATCCAGGTTGGAGCTTCCCACAGGCTGCTGCCTCAGTTTACCTCATCACAGAATGGTTTGGGTTGGAAGGGACCTTAAAGCTCTTCTTGGACACCTCCCACCATCCCAGGCTGCTCCAAGCCCTGTCCTTGGACACTTGCAGGGATCCAGGAGCAGCCTCAGCTTCTCTGGGAATCTCCAGGGTCTCTGCTGTGCCTCACCTGGGTGGGAATTAGAGCAGAGCCTTCACATCAGGCTCAGATTTGGATCCCCTCCCTCACAGATTTCAGGCCCGTGGGAGCTGTGCCTGTACCCAGCTGCTGTTTGTGCCATCCCATGGAATTCTGCGGCTCAGGTGGGCTCTTTGGAGTCTAGAGGTGCCTGGCTCCAGAAAATGTCCAGCTCCCCACTGAGGCAGCTCAGCCAGACTCCTGCTCTTTGCTGGGCATGGATGCAGCTTTGAATTATTTCCAGAGGGGTTAATTTTGGGGCAGGTCAGGCAGCAGTGAGGTCAGTGCAGAACCTGTGTCCATACCCCACTCCATCCCCATGCCAGGACAAGCCCACACTGAGCCCCTCATGCCTCCCACCCCCAGCCACGAAACATCAGCCTGGCCCCAAAGGAGATGCTGCTGCTGCTGCTGCTGCTGCTTTTTCAAGCTGCACCTGGAAGATGTGGGTCTGGTTTCTCTGTGCTGGCCTCAGTACCAAAAATCTCCTTCTGGTGTCAAGGCACATATTGGGCTCTTCCTTTGGAGGATTCTCCATCCCTCCAGGATGGCTGGGACAGGGAAAACCGTACCATACTCAGGGGTGGTGGGAGCTTAGGTGCTCCACTGAGGATTTCCCAAGTCCCTCTCAGTGCTGGGAATGACCAAATTCTCAAATCCCTGAGGCCTGAGTCACGGCTCAGGGAGGAAATGTGTGCAAAGCTGCAAGCCAGGAAACTCCAGGGCTGGGATGGACAGAGGTGGTGGTCAGGGGGTTGGAATTTCAGGGCTATAGCAGCACAGCCCAAAGCATTGGGTTTGGGCTGATAATCACTGCACCTCGGGCAGGGCTCAGAGCTGAGCCCAGCGCAGATTTAAGCTGAGCTGCTGAGGAACACCCAGGCTGCTGGAGCCACACGACCAGCTCTGATTTTGGGGTGAAATCACAGCACTCCCCTCGGATTTCTGCTGGGATGGGGGGGATCAAAGCAGAGTTCATCCCATGGGAGGTGGAGAAACTGAGGCACAGAGCACACAGCAGTTGGCAGCTTGTGTTTCTGATGTTTCTGAGTCCTTGCATTACCCTGATTTGTCTTGGATCAGAAAATAAACTGCCCCAAACCTCAGCTATGAGGGCTGGATGCCAACGGGGTGTTTCACATCAGACCCTTCTGAATTCCCCCTCTAACTTGAGATGTGAAGGCAAAGAAATTTCTCCCAGGCAAGCTGAAGCATCACCACAGGCAATTCCAGCCCATTTACAGGCCTGAGAATGGATGTCCCCCTGTTCTTCTGTGCCTCAGTTTCCTCGGCAAAATGAGACCAATTACACTGTCATCCACAGGGATGATGGTTAAACTGACTGAGAAGCTTGAAAATCAGTTATTAGGAAGAAATTCCTGAATATGAGGGTGATGAAGGACTGGCACAGGGTGCCCAGAGCAGCTGTGGCTGCCCCTGGATCCCTGGAAGTGTCCAAGGCCAGGTTGGACAGGTCTTGAAGAAATCTGGGATAATGGAAGGTATCCCTGCCACGGCAGGGGTGGAATTAATGGCCTTTAAAATTCCTTCCAACCCAATTTCTGAGCTATGTGCTGAACACAGTTCCAGCATTCTGAAATTTTCTCTGCTGTGCATCCAGCAAAAAGAGAGGGAAAAGCAATGTATGGGAGGTGTGTGAGGAGCCCCGAGGACGATGGAGAGCTGAGAAGGTCGATCCTGCTGCTGCCCACTGGCTCTGGGGTGAACAGGGACACCCTGTGCTGTGGGCTGAGGCTGGGCTGCTTCCCCCCATATCAATATCAAGCTGTCTCTGTCTCTGCAAGCCCTGGGCCAGCAGGATCCCTTCAGCCAGGTGCCCAGGTGGCTGATAAGGAGCTGAGGAGTGATGGACACGCAGCGAGTTTGCCTTCCTGGCTGGAGCAGCGCTTATCTCTCTCCTGGCATTTCCCATTTTCTCTGGCACTTCACACACAGCAGAGACTTTGTCCCAAACACCCTCCCTGCTCGGGCTGGCCCTGCCTGTGCCTCTGCTCCATAAATCAAGTGGCTTCGTGCAGCTCCTCGGTCAAGTATGGGCATTAGCGCTGGGACAGGGAGTCATTCCAGTAATGTGCGCCCAGGAATGCGCCTTATCTGATTTCCCTCCTGGATTTGCGCTTCCCCAGACCTGCAAACCAAGGCTCAGCCTTCCCTCCGGGCTCCCAGACTGAAATACCCCAAGGGAACGTCGGCAAGGTGCCGGTGGGATTCACTTGAATCCTCCTGGAAGGAGGAGCAGGAATGCAGGAGCATTCTCCGGTGGAGGGTGCAGCCTCTGTTTTGGGACACTGATGTGAGGCTTTGGGGTGTCCCTGTGGGGCACATCAGGGGACAAAACTCCCTGATTTTGTCTTGAGAGAGTTCCTGTGCCACCCCCTCACCTGCCACCTTAAGCAATAACCTAGAGCAATTACTAATAGCAATAATTTAATTATTGTATTCTAATTATTTGTAATATTATGAAGTCCCCCAGCCTGGACAGGGAAGTTCAGGGAAGGGTCTGAGATGATGTCAGCTCTCTCAAAGGGAAAATTCAACTTTCTCTTCGTGTTTCCAAACAAGCAAAGGATGGAAAAATTTCCCTGTGAGCTCAAATACAACCAGGCCACCTCACAAACAGATCCCCGTCAGGATTTTTGTGGATGGGGAGCTTTCCATGCTGGATTTCTTTTGCAAAAACTTTGATGGGAGCAGGAGGGGGTCGGCGGCCGGGGGAGGCATGACTGGAATGTGACAAGCCTGTTCTCCTGCTTGTTTGTGTAAACGAGTTGGGTCTATTCCCTTCCTCCTCAAGTGCACGTTTTTCAGCCTCCTTGCAAAGCAAATTTACTTTCAGAGCACACTCATGCCAGCACGGGGGTGAGGCGTGGTGGCTGGTGGTGATAATAATTAATAATATTAAATATTGAGAATCATAAAGGGAAA
>VRYO01002734.1:2045188-2056319 GCA_009812075.1 Sialia sialis | reverse complement strand
TTTTTTTTTGTATCCTCACCTCTCTCCTTCCCAAGGCAACCTGTTCCCCCAAATCTGAGATGTCCCCATTCATGAATCAACAGGGCAGCTCTCAGGGCAGCTCATCCCACCAAATCTCCCTCCTGGAGATGTTCCCATCCTGGCCAGCAGTGCTGCAACACCTTGAACCACCTGGGGCTGGCTCATCCTGGCTTGGGCCCTTTTCTCACTCAGTGTTTGGTTTCTCCACTGCAATTCCCAGGTTTGGATGGGCTCCTGTCCACTCCAGACCTCTCCATCTCCCTGTGGAGCTGTGGAGCTGTGTGGCAGGAGTGGAGCTCTGTGGCAGGACACGTCCCAGGACTGAGCTCTGAGCGCCACGTGAGGATTTGGGAACGTTTTTGTGCCAAGCTGCCACCTTCCCCCCGCTGGTTTTCCTCTCGAGTGGCAGAGCTGGCTCTGAAATGCTTGCAGTGCTCTGCAGTGCTGTGCCCTCCCTGGAGCAAAATGGGGCAATTCCTGGTGTTTTCAGCGTGCCTGTGTCACATGGAGCCAGTCCAAGCAGATAATCCCCAGTGCTGCTGGTGCTCCAGTCTCTTTGCAGGCTGCTGCCTCCTCAGGTGAGGATCTGGAAGGAAATTTGAAGGTGGAGCAGAGGTTTTCAACAGATCTTTGCTCAGGAGCTCAGGGAAAATATCTTTCAGATTGAATTCTTCCTGGTTGAAGTGCCTGGACAGAGCATCTTGGCTCTTTCTCCTGGGTGCCTAAAAGACATTTTGTATGAACACCTCAATTTGGGGGTTCTAATTTGTCTGCTGACTTCAATCCTCACCTCAGCTGCAATCAGAAGTGGTGGGACCCTGCTCCAATTCCTCACTAGAGCTTCCGTCCTCGTTTTCTCCTCACACAAACCCAGCCTGGCCACCACACGGGGTGGGAAATATCACAGCAGTTCTGTGCTCTGGGGTTATTTCCATTTTTCTCCCACTCAGGATTTCCCTCACTCCTGGCAGCTGTCACCCAACACAATTATTTAGACTTTAAATCAGTTGTTGATTTTTTTTTTTCCCTCCTCTTTTATTTTGCTTCCCCACCCCTTTTGGCCAATACACTTGGATGATTTTCTGGTGCAGATTAAGTCATGGATTCAACACCTCTTGAGTGCCAAGAAAGAAATGCATTAAAATAATTTTTTAAAAAGTGCCAGCAGATCCTAAGTACTGTTTGAGGGCTTCTGAAAAAGCCAGGATTTCCTTCCAGCTTGAACAGGGATGAGAAATTATTACAATAATAGGATTTTTCCCATTCCTCAGCAAGGTGAGATGCAGGCCACCAAGAAAAGGACAAAGAGCAGCTCTGTGTGAGGTCAGACATCCAAATTCAACCTTCTCCTTCCCTCTGCCTTGCCCTTATCATAAAATCCTCAAGGAAGGGAGAGATTTGATGCTGCAATTAATTAATTACACATTAGAGCAGATGTGAGCTGCTCTTGCAATGGTTATTTCTCCTTTGGTTTTTAATCAGAAATTTTGGGACAAAATAATGTTTCCTGGCAGGTTTGGTGGGAAATGGGATGTGCCTACGACAATTTTATTAATTTGTGAAATAAAAAACACTCCAAAAATTGTCCAAAACACCAATTCACGCACAGCTGCTCTGAATAGCATATTTGGTGGCCTAAATTGGGTGATAATTTTATTCTGGTAAGCCCAAGTGCAACAAAATAGCAAAAATATGGGAAAAGTCTTTTTCACTTCTGAATTTCTGCAAGTAAAAGTTTGGTTTAGCCCATGGCAGAAATTATTCATTTGTGACCTCTTCAGGAGACTTCAGGGGGACAACTGAGGACAGAAAAGTAAAATGGGGATAGGAACTTTTCCCAAAAAAATTTTAAAATACGAGAGAAGAACGAGTGAAGTATCACCTGTGGAAAATTTGGTTTGTCCTCTCTGATATATGGTCAAGCCAAGGGTGAGAAATCCAGGTTTTTCTAATAATTGCTGGCAAATTACTTTATTTGAATTCAACTCTGCAGTCGAAAAATAGATGTTGGTTTTAGCAATATCACCAAAGCTGAATTTAGTGACCTCTCCCAAGGCAAATCCAAATGAGAGCAGCCAGAGGGCCCCAAAGAGAGAGAAAAACAATCCATGGCTCTGCTCAGAAATGTGATTTGATCATTCTGAGCCCCAGTTTCCCACTCACTAAAAATGCCAGGAGCGATTTCAAAGCTCCTCAGCTATTCTGAACTGCAAAATAAATACCACTGGTTTAGAGAAAACCTCTGTAGGATTTGCTCCTTACTAATTATTTGCAGTGTTTTTTCCAGATTTCTTTTTTTTTCCCTTGGGAATTTGGTTTCAGCATCACCAAGTGCAGTGTGATAATTGATGTTCTGTGTTCCTGATGTTTCTCCTTCTGCTGTCCCAACTTCTGGGAATTTCAAGGAAGTCATGACATTCTCCTTGAGGAATCAGCACCTTTTAGCTCATGGGGAAGCACAAGAGTTACAGATTCAGAACTGACCAAAAGAAAAGGGGCTGTGCCCAAAGTCCAAGTGGCTGAAATGGCCACACATGTTTGGAACCCTCCCTGATCCCAACCTTCCCATCCCTTTTGGAGCTCCACTGAAGGATACTTGAGTTTCCAGCCCCATGCTGCTGAGATGGTTCAAGCAACATGAGCTGATAATTAGTAAAAAATTATCACACTGCTAGGAAGAGAGAGAGAGGAAAAAAAAGTAATAGAGGGGGAAAAATGGTGTGACTGAAGGTCTCAGCTTGTGCCTGGCGTGTTTTCCCTCTGGCAGCTCATCTTTGGGCTGGGCGAGAGGAGCTGCTGAGTGCCCTGCATGGCCAGGACTCTAATTAGGCACTTGTGTGTCCCTGCAGGAGCTGGATGTGCTCCCCATGTGTGCTGCATCCCTGGGGAGGGCACGGAGGGGATGCTGGCAGCTCCTGCAGAATTGCTGTGGTGTGGTCAGAGGGAGAGGAGCTGCTTCTCTTCCTTCTCCTTCTCCTTCTCCTTCTCCTTCTCCTTCTCCTTCTCCTTCTCCTTCTCCTTCTCCTTCTCCTTCTCCTTCTCCTTCTCCTTCTCCTTCTCCTTCTCCTCCTTCCCCTCCCTCCTGCCTTTGCTTGGCTGCTGAAGAGCTGCTGACTGTGTGATGTGAATGGGTTTGATTGAATTAATCCCTGTAAGAAAAGCAGATCTGCTGTTGGAACATTTCCCCTCGACAGGCCGTTGGCTCCGTGCTCCGGCTGCTGGCAGGGCTGCCTCCAGCATTCCCCCAGCCAGGAATTCATGATATAATCCAGTTTTTCCCAGGGATTGTCCTCGCAGGGACAGCCCTGATCTCCTGGCTTGGCACAGCAGGTGTGTGTCAGCAGTCTGAGTGTGCTGCAAGCCTCCATCCCACCCCTCCAGGAGAGGATGGATGAGCCAGCATGGACATTCCTGTGGGAGCAGGGCTCTGTCCAAAGCCAGTCCTGGATCACCCACCTGAATTTCACAGGTCAAAAATGAGGGATCTGAGTGTTCTTACTCACAGAGCAAATTACAGTAATTTCACGGCTGTAAGGCACACCCTTTTGACTAAAATTTTGATCAAAACCCGGAGGTGCGCCTTATAATCCGGTGCACCTTATATATGGACAAAGTTGGGAAATTTGCCAACCCAGAAGTGCGAGCCACGAACGTGGGGCTGCGTTTGAAGGCTGCGCTGATCCGTGAAAAATGTTTGCAAATTGAGCAGCTGCCAGTAAACCCCGCGATGGCGCCATTCCGTTACTAATACGTTACTTTGTTGCACATGGATCCTCGCTGCAAAAAAAAGTGCGCCTTATAGTCTAGTGCGCCTTATAGTTGTGAATTACTGTATTCCCCAGGCTGAGCAACTGGCACCTGCCCAAGAGGGGAAAGAATTATTAGAGAACCTTCCTGCAGAGATTCTGCCCGTCTGGTGCTGGCACCTTATCAGGGCTGGACGGTGCTGAAAAAAGGATGTTTGTCCAGTCAGACACTTTTCTGTTGAAGAGATTTCTCCTCCACCAAGCAGCAAAGCTCGCACTCATGTGGAGAGCTTCCTCCTTGGCCGTGGCAAACGCACTTGAGGCCGTGTACCTGAGCCCAGCCCTGAAAGCAGCCACTGTGCTAAAGTGTTTGCTCGGCCTCAGAGATGTGAAGAGAGGGAATTTCTCTTTAGAAAGCTCGAAGGTGTTGGTTTTGAGTTCATTCTGTGCCTGATCCAAAGTCAGTGCAGAGTTATTGCTCATGGATCAGGCTCTGAGACCACAAACTCCTACCTGAGCAGCATAACAATGGACAGATATCTCCAAATAAAGAAAGAGCTTCTCTCCAAAATCCCCCCTGAAATGCCAGGCATTGGAGATCCTCTCCCTGCTGGGCACCAGAGGGGTCTCCCCTCTGAATCTTCATCTGAATCAATCTCCAGCTTGCTCTGGAAACCTGCTGGAATCTTGTTCTCTTCCCCACACACCTCAGACAAAGCCTGATATTTAAAAAAATCATTCCTTTATTATCTTTTCCATAGGTACATAGGTGCTTTACCTGCTCTTATAAAGCTTCGGAAGGTTTTGTTTGAAGTATTTAAAGGGTCTTTTTCTCCATCTCTGGAGGTTATGAAGCTGTAGGGTGAGTGAAGGTCGGTGCCTGGCCAGGATCAGGGAGTCTTGGCACAGAAGGAGAGTTGAGAGCAGAGCCTGGAGCTTGCCCTGATGGAATTTGGTCTGACACTTCCCACTGGAAGTTGGTTTTCAAACTTTGCTTTCAGTATTTGGGATGAATTTTTCCAGGCCCACATCTGCCTGGAGGAGGAGAGCTCAGAGGTTTGTTCCTCTCAGCAGCCTCGGTGGTGTGAGCTCAAACATTTTTGGGTCAAGAAGTTCTACCCCAGTTTGCAGTGGAGTTGACTGAGGATTTTGTCCTCCTCCAGAGAGGAAAACTCCTGTTTGCACACAATCAGGAGAAATCAGGAATGAGTAAAGACCAAATCCTGCCTGTCCCATCCTCATGGAAAACCCTTCAGGCACAGAGCCATTGCCAGTCCTGCTCCAGGGATGTTTGAAGCTCTCCATTTCAGTGGCTTCCCATTTCAGTGGTTGTCATCCATGGCTCCAGGAAGCCTCTGAGGTTAGCAAGGCTTGACAAACTCCATGGAGATCTAAATCCTCATGAGAAGGGAAGCCAGACTCTGGAGAATATCACAGCATCACAGAACAGTTTTGGTTGGAGGAGACCTTAAAGCTCATCTCGTTCCAGCCTTGCCATGGCAGGGACACCTTCTCTAGCCCAGGTTACTCCAATCCCCATCCAGCCTGGCCTTGGACACTGCCAGGGAAGGGGAATCATGGGGATGGGATTTATCAAGCTCAGTTTTGGACTGAAAGTTTGGGTTTTTTTTGGCTGAACAGATCCAGCTGCTTGTGTGCAGCACACACTGGGATACCCCCATTCCTTCCACCTATGGAAAACCATCCAGCACCACATTGCTGCAGCTTTTCTGAGCCCTCATGCTCCTTTCTCCCCTCTTTAAGGCTGACTGGGATGTTCACCACGCTGCTGCTCATCTCCTTCGAGCTCCCATATTCCTGCAGGGCAGCCTGACACCCTGGGCTCTCACAGTGGAAAAGCAAATTTTCCTTCTAGGCATCATTGAAAGAAGGCATCAGAGAAGAATTTCCAGTGGAAAAATACCAAACTCTTGTACTTGACTGAGAAACAAAATAGATTGCAACAGTGCTTTCCTCTGGGAGGAATTTTCCTACCTGGGGGCGCTGAGGGGGGAAAAAGGACTTGAACAGACAGGTATGAGGTTAAAAAAAATGGTCAGGTCCTTTTTTTATTGCACAAGGAGAAGGGGAGGGTGGTGGCAGAGCATCTCTCCTGCATCTGCTGGGCACCAGGGGGTGATGCCTTGGGCGCCTCGTGGTGTTTTCCTGGATGGATGAGAAAGAAAAAAGAAAGAAAGGTCTAGAATACATTGTGTTCCACCATGGTGTGCATAACACATCATACAGATGTATATATTATATATTTATATCTATATTATATTTATATATATTTTATATTTATAGATATTTATATACATTCACGGCCATGAAGGTGCTCCAAGGCCTGAGTAAAAGCTGGGAGAGCTGGGAATGTTCCCTGGAGAGGAGAAGGCTCCAGGGAGAGCTTCCAGCACATTCCAGAGGCTGAAAGGGCTCCAGGAGAAATGGAGAGGGACTGGGGACAAGGCCTGGAGGGACAGGACGCAGGGAATGGCTTTAGGCTGGACAAGGATGGATTTTGGTTGGATATTGGGAAGGAATTCCTGGCTGGGATGGAATTCCCAGAGCTTTGTGGCTGCCCCTGGATCCCTGGAATGTCCAAGGCCGGGTTGGACATTGGGGTTGGAGCAGCCTGGGACAGTGGGAGGTGTCCCTGCCACTTTGGTGTCCTTTCCAACCCAAACTGTTCTAGGATTCTGTGACCCCATGAATTTGCTGCAAATTATTTAATGTGTATTTAATTTCACATTCTCATGGGAGAACTGAGGCTGGCAGGGATCTCTGGAGATCACTCTGCCCAAGCTGTCCAGGACTTTGTCCCATTGGATTTTGCCTTTCTCCAAGAATGGAGGCTCCACGGCCTCTCTGGACAACCCTGTCCTCTGTTTGACCCCCCCTCACGGTGAAAAAGCTGCTTCTTACATTTAAATGGGATTTCTTAATTATCTCCCTCAATTTATATTCATTATTTTATTTTAAAGGCCCATCAGCTCGTTTGAAATGAGCTCCTTTTGCAGCACTGCTTCACGTCCAGGAGCCTTCCAGCCTAAGGCCCAAATCCAGCTCCAAATTCAGCCTGCAGCTCTCTGGGGGTGATGTGACCTAACCCAGCCCTGGGGACGGTCCCACCCTGTTCCAGGAGGAGCAGGGAATAAACTGAGCCACTTTTCCGCCACTTTTCCACCCCCCAAACCTCCCGCCAGGCCTCGCTGTGTCCGAGGCACGTGCTGGAGTGCGGACTGAATTTCCTTCCCAGCGCTGAGAAGGGGATGGGGGCTCCCCTGGCGACTCCCAGGACGCAGCCCCGGGGCTGACAATGGGCTGCTTGTTGGGCTCAGGAGCTGGGCAGGACCCCGAGGTAAAGGGGAGACTCCCTTTTACTGCTTCTTGCTTAATAACAGGCTTGAGGATATTAATTACCTTAATTAGGGCTGGCCAAACCTGTTTGGCTTGGAGCTGGGAGTCGGTGGGACCAGCTCTCTCAGCTTTTTTTTTTCTGCTCTCAGGTCTCGTGATGCTCCCCAAAGAGCGAGACCTGTCCAATTTCAAAGGTAATTAAAAGGTTTTGGAGAGGCTCCGAAGATCCTGAAGCTTTCCGAGCCTGGAGCCCTCCTTTCGTGTGTGACTGCGTAAACAGCCAGAAAAGTGGCTTTTCCTCCCCAAAATTGAACCAGATGTTTTTAGTAATGCAGGGAAACACTGGGAAACTTCCACATGCATAAGACAGGCAAAAAAAAAAAAATTAAAAAAAAATTAAAATCATTCTTAGGATGATAAATGCTCTGTGGAGATGTGGAGGTCCTCACTTTCCCAAATGGAAAACGTGCCATTCTTCACCCTGTTATCACTTCCCCTGGCACATGGGGAGTATTTACCTGCAGCCTGGGCTACCACAGGTAGATCCTGGTGGCCCACCCACACAAGTGACCCTGTGGTGCCAGCCCAAGCGTGGCCCTGCATTGCCAGGGCTGTGTGGCTTCTCCTGGGTTTTTTTCCTGCCATGACTCAGCTCCTCTCCCCTCTGGCCCCGGCTCACCCCGGGCTGACCTCCGTGTGATTGATGCACTCGTGGGTCACGCTGTGCCCGTGGCTCAGGGAGGACACTGCTCTGGGCAGTCACCAATTCACCTTGCAGGGAAGCAGGGAGCACAATCTAGGCAATATTTGCAGCCTCTGAAGGCAGGTCACGACAGGGCTGCTGCTCCCTGCCACCCTTCATGGCCCCAAAAATGGCAGAGCCCACACCAGACACCTGCAGCGCTCTCTGGGTCTGAATAACAACTTTTCTCTCTTTCTCCTTATCCCATCTGTGCTCATCAGCTCCAAATCTTCCATTTCCTGCTGAAAACATGAGGCCACATCATGGGAGGGACACCCTAAAGGTGTCCCAGAGCAAACACTGGTCAGGTGAAGGTGATGGAACTCCCACCTCATCCATAAAGATATTTGGAGTTCCTAAGATGGAGTTTTGTCCTGACTCAGCTCCCAGAGGCACCTGAATTTTCCTGATCATTTTTCTTGATAATTTTCCAATTCTTCTGAAGGCTCTATAATAATAATAATAATAATAATAATTATTATTATTATTATTATTATTCTCTGGTTATGGCAGCTCGGATCCTTCATGCCTCACTGTGCATGTGATCAATGGAAAGTGAGACTTAACCTAAAGAAAAATGCACCACTTCCCTCCAGTGACATTTTGCTGCTTCTTCTTCTTCTTCTTCTTCTTCTTCTTCTTCTTCTTCTTCTTCTTCTCCTTCTCCTTCTCCTTCTCCTTCTCCTTCTCCTTTCTCATTCTTCTTCTTTATTTTTCTTTTTTTTTTCTTTATTATTTATTTTTATTTTTAATTTTAACTTCATTTTCTTTCTTTTTTCCTCACCAGGGCTGCTCCCCTTCCTGCTTTTGGAACCCCTGCAGGTTGATTTCTTGTCTCTCCCTCTGTGATACACTGCAAACCTGCGTACAGTGGTTCAAAGATAGAACAGCCCATGGAGGTTGTGAACTAGAATGAAGGATTTTCACGTGAAATGCTGTGAGCTCAGGCACTGAGGGCCCTGCTCTGCAATGTTTAGGGTGGAGCTGACACCTTGCAGGGTCTGTCCTAGCTGGAGATGCTCAGACAAATCAAAGTTTTGATGACCCTGAGCAGTGTTTAGCTGCTCCCTCCCTCCAGGCCACCTCTCCCTCCCCTTTCCCTGTGGCCTCTCCTATCCCAGCTCCAGACACATCCCAAATGTCCAGCATCACCAAGGGCAGAGCCTGCAGTGGCATTTGGGGGTGTCCCTCCTGCTGCACCTCCCCAGGCTGGCCCCAGCTCCTCTGACACCTTTTGAATTAAAGACTTTTCTACACACCCTCCATTACAGATTTTTCTAACCCACCTCTCATCTCCAACAAACTCCCCGAGCCTCTCAGTTGGGAGGAGGCTTCCCAAATCCCAAAAAGCCCAGAACAGCTCCTCGCCCCTGTCCTGGTGATCTCTTCCAGGAAATGTGCCCTGCATTTCGCCTCACCTTAGCAGCACAAAATTGTTGCTTAAGCAGGTTTCAGGCATCCCAGCCTGTGACCTTTCTGTAACTGTTTGAATGAATGTATTGACTTGTTCTGTGAATTATAAACTCATTTAACTCTTTAGTGACTCCCCAGTGCTTGGTGAGAAGGGCTGGGATCTTGGGAATGCCTGATGTGCCAAAGTCTCTTTGAGCTTGTGGGAATGAGGAGCTTAATCCTCATTTCACATCTGGTTCAAAATGCCCTTTCCAGGGGCAAACCCTGGAAATGCTCCCCTGACTTTCAGTCTATGAGAAATAAATGTGCTGTGCCTTTAATCTTAACCCTACTGAGATTTTCTTCTTTAAAAAAAACACGCACAGCCCAAACTGACTGCACTCCAGCAAACACCTGTATTGCCACTGAAAGGCCTTTTGCTAATATATTTCCCCCCCCTGTTCTTCTTGATCACACCTGTCTAGCTTTGGGCAAAATAAAATATTCACATAGCTGCCAGAAGTAAAGTTCTTTCGTGGCTCGAGCTACTGTGTGTAAAGATCTCCAAAGAAATGTCAGATCACTTTATTGAATCCTACTGAAAACTTGCTTGACAGTAACATGCAGAAAGGATCAGGACCTCTCCATAATTGCCAGTGGGTTGAAAAGAGCGTTTGTTTTGAAGGCTTAAAAAATGTGGGGGCTTTTTTCTTTCTTTTTTCTCTCTCTCTCTTTTTTTTTTTTTTTTTTTTTGGTGTGTTTCTTTGTTTTGTTTTTTTTTATTTTTTAAATTGGAGTTGTGATGAAATTTGAATGCTGCTGGTGCATTTGCATAGGTGCATGAACACGAACACACGCATGGGGAGGGCTGGTTCTGCAGCTGGATTGCTGCCACAGCTGCCAGAGAGCCCAGCCATGGGCTCAGCACATTAAAATATGCAATTTCTCAGGTGCTCTGAGCTCCACACTGGGGTAAAAAGCACCTTTATGCAAAGGATTTTTGCTCTCCTGAAGCCCTGAGTGTGAGCAGGTCAGAGCTGCCCCAGAGAGGTGAATTCCACCCCTGTCCTCCCTGAGTGGGAACAAACACCTATTGTAGTGGGGCAAATAATTAGGAGCAGGTGAAAGCCGATTTTTATTGACCCTCTGACCAAACTGATATTTAATTTACAATTGTTGCTTCTCCAGGCCCTCACTGGTTGCTCCAAGATGTTAATTATGGTTTGTCATTCCTGTGCCTGCTGTGTGAAATTGGTGTTCCTCTGAGTGAGACCCAGTGCAGAGCTCTGCCTTGGCTTTCTTCTTTAATTATTCTTTAATTCTGGAAGGAATAACCCGGAATTGCTGATATGATTAACTTCTGGAGCCCCCAATTCTAGCCCAGCTTTAATCTGAGCTAGCCTGTGTCTGTAGGCTACCAGCCCTCAAACTCTGATTTATGGGAGTGCTCAAACCCCAGCTCTGGGTTTCTTTTTCCCCAAATGCTGCTGCATCCTCAGAGATGGACTCTCACTTTGAGGTCTGAATTTTCTGCTCCTTAGGCTTCCCCAAAACCCTCACATCTGTGATTTTTCAGATTTAATCCCTTGACTTTGTGTTGTCCCAGCTCTTCTGTGGGCACCCTGGATATCACAGGATTTTGGGACACCTGGAGCCACCTGAGGCACCGGCTCAGAGAAATCTCAGCCCCCTTGGCTGGGACTGAAGTGCAGCAGGTTCAGCGAGACTGGTGCTTGCCTCACCTGCCTTTGGGTGGCCACAGGGCTGGGCTGGCAGTCTGGGGTGGTCACCTGCTGTCCTGGTTTGGAGGACAGGTGTTTGCTGAGAAAGGCAGGAGCCTCTCTTGGAAATGGAGAATGGAAAACCCCTCCCT
>VRYO01002734.1:2014000-2030353 GCA_009812075.1 Sialia sialis | reverse complement strand
GATGGTGCTGAGGCCCTGGAACAGGGTGCCCAGAGAAGCTGTGGCTGCCCCTGGATCTCTGGAAGTTTCCAAAGCCAGGCTGGAGCAGCCTGGGACAGTGCAAGGTGTCCTTGCCCATGGCAATGAGATGATCTTTAAAAATCCCTTCAAACCCAAACCATTCTCTGATTCTATGATTTAATGAATTTATCTCATTAACTAGTAGATTAATTCCACTCCAAGCTGCAAGCTGATTATTTATTTCTAGCCCCAGCTGATCTACTGACTCATCTGTTTAATTTTAGATATTAGCTTCAGGAAGGAATTTACAGATCTCTGGGAAAGGTTACAAACAAAATCTGGCTAAATACCTGGTTTAGTTGTCTCCCTGTGCCCAAGTGGGCACCAAGGCTCAACCCTCAAAGGAAAAGGTGAACCCAACCTCTCCACCCACCCCACCACTTTGGGGTAAAACCTAGAAAAGATTTTAATCCCTTAAATTGAGGTTAAACCATCTTTGAAACCCTTTCTTGACTGATTTTTCAATGTGATGATCAACAGCACGAAGTCTTTAAGGACTTTAGGGAATTGCACATTCTTCCTTGGAAGGATGGTGGTGATGCTGGGATGTGTTTCTCCAGCAGAGGAGACTGCTCAGCCACTGCCAGAGCTGGGAAGAAGTCCCTGAGTTTTGGGGCAAACATTATGAAAATATTCTGGAATTCGTGTTTGGGCTTCCTGCAGGACAATTCACCCCTCTGCAGATTTCCAGATCCTCAGAGCCACTGGGAATTAGAGCTGAGGTTCAGCTTTCCTGCTTTAGGGTGGGATGAATCCTACTGTCCAGATCTCCCTCAAAGGAGTCCATGAGGGCCAGAAAAACCCAGAGGGCTTTATCTCATTTTTGTGCTTGGCCAGATGATGTCTGAAATTGTCTTCTCCAGCTTCTGCATGAAGATTTGTGAATTTGTGAATTCCTAAATCTGTGAATCCTCTATAAAGGCTGAAGTGCTCCTCAGGTGAAAGAATATTTCCCTCCAGTCATCTTCCTCCTGGGATGGAAAACACCCAAGGCACCATCTGTAGAGCAACATTTTTAAAAATGGTAGCAAGGCATCAAACAACATCTGACTGTCTCTTCTGTATTTTACTTCCTAAATTATTTTCTGTATTTTACTTCCTAAATTATTTGGCTCTGGGATGGCACAAACTGGGCTCACAATTTTCTGTGCCCCAGGCTCTTCAGTGCATTTATTTTTTGATGCCAAGAAGCTGCCTGGTGGCACAGGGTCACTCCTCCTACTTGCCAGTTCTTGAAATGAATTTTAATCGTGCTTAGTATAAATTTTATGGGAAATAAAGTGTCTGTCCATGGAAATAAGTGAGTTTTGTAGAGGGGTGGCTGTATCCTGCTGGGAACCCAGACAGTGAGGGTGGGCTGTGTGCTTAAATACACTTATTTTAGAAGAGAAAAGGTGATTTTGCTCCCAAAATGTTTGGGCCTGGCTGCTCGTGTAGCTCCATTTCGATAAAAATGTGGAAGTACAGCTCCCCTTCCTTGTGCACCTCTGTCCTCTGTTTGTTCTTTGAAGTGACACCTTTGTGCTCCCAGGCACCGGGAGGTGGTGGATCAGCACCCAAACCAAAATCCAAAATGCCAGTGCTCAGCTGGAATGGAAGGGCAGCTCCTTCAGGAGCCAGTGGAAACGCACTGAGCTGTATCAGGGCTGGCTGCAGGGATCTGAGGTGAATTAATCTCTGTTTTATCAAGACAGGCTGAAGCAGGTAAGTGATCCTTGGGACACCCTGCAGAGAACACCTCTCACCTCGATGCCAGGTTTTTAATAGACCCAAGCCTTGGCTTTGCACTGTTACACGCTGAAGGTGATCTAAAGGAACCATCCCTCATTATCAGACTCATCCCATTATTGAAATAGCTCCAATGGTTCCTGACAATTACAATGCCTAATTTGCCCTCTGAGCAGAAATGATATTAACACCAATGACGTGCTCAGCCCTTTTTCCACCTGCAAATGTTTTGGGTAATCATTGCAGGTGCTTCTTTATAAAGTGAAGCAACTGCCTTTAAATATTTCAATTATTTTTATTAGATTCCACTGTTTTGCAAACCTCACTGGCTGCTAGCCAGTCCTTCACCTATTCCCCTGTCTTTTAGTGGCTTAATATTGAAGAGAGCTCACCTTGCCCTCGGACTGGATGTGTTTGTACAAGTGAGCTGTCTGCTGATAAAAGCAGATGTGCAAACCCCAGATTTCTCGAATGTTTGATCCACCTGAGTCCCAAACCCAGACATTTTCTCCCCAGCTTGCAGCCTGCTGTGAGGGTTTCTGTGTGGATATGATGGTGTTTGGTGCAGTGAGCGGGGTTTGGGGTTAAAGTGTGATTATGGTTTGATCCCAGGGATGTCCTTGGCTTCCCCTGTTGGCTTGAGACTGATTTGATTTGATTTAATTTAATGGTGGGATTAGAGCAACAGCTCCAGTCCCAGCAGATTGTCACCAAAACTGTCACCATCTCCAGTGAGAACCCTGTGTGGATTATCTTTGGAGAATTAGACACCAGAAACTACATTATGGAGTTTCACCACTCTTCTATTTTCCTCTCATTCCCTTTTTTTTTCCAGAGAAGCATTGCCACCTTGGAAAACTGCCTGGAATATCTTTAACAGAGTTACATTTCCATGTCCTTTTTCTCACAACAGCCCCTCTATTCTGAATTCTCCCTGACTCTGAGCTGCTTCCCTCCACAGCCACATCCTTGGAGACAACAGATGAGTCAAGACAGACATAAAACATCAGATCTTACTGCCTGTGAGGGATGTATTTTCCTGTAGATATAGATGGGTTTGGGGGCTAGTTTTAGGGCCAATTCTTAAATCCAAACAGCTACAGATTTCCATGGCTCTGTTTTCTGAGTCACACCAAATATCTGCTTTGCAAGCAGCTCCTGCTCATCCAACCCTCTCCAGTATCACCAGCAGGATGAGGTATGGAGCAAGGAAACCCCCGTGCCTGCCTGGAGGGCTCCAGGCTGTCTCCAGAGCTGCTGTTTGGGCTCCTGCCTGGCCCATCTGGCCCATCCCAAGCAAGGTGACACTGCCATCGCCTCCCCTTGTTGTGCCAGCACTTCCCCCCTTCACCCAGCTGCTAATTGCACTTCACAAGGAGGTGCTTCTGACACCTTTCACCACCTTTACCTTCTTGCTGGGAAAATGAGGCACTTTATTGGCCCAGGAACAGACACTCAGACTTCAAAAGGAATGCTGTTTGTCTCGGGAGGAGGGGAGACTCTGCTTTGGGCTCGGAAAGGAGATCAGCGCTTTTCTTGCAGGTCCTGCATGGATCCATGTGGATGGATGTGGAGGCACTTCTGTCAACAGGACTGCTGAATTGTTGCTGGTTTTAGCCAAAACTGAGCTGAAAATGTTAATGTGGGAAATGAAGGGTGGCCTAGGTGGTTTAAAATCCCCAAATCCCTGCTGAGAGCCAACGTGTTCGGATGCATCCTGCTAGAGGTGCGGGGTGCATTTGCTCCCACGTCAGAATTCTCAGCTGTTGGTGTTTGTGCTGGCCAGGTGGAGGGTGGTGCACACAACTGCTGCTTTTTTGGTTCACTGGCTTCCCAAATTGTTCAGAGAACCAAAAAACGTCAAAACCGTTTTGCATCCAGATGAGAGGAATGCTGTGCTCAGCTCCAGAGTGGCCCATGTTGGCTCCTGAGCTTTGGGTGATTTTAATCACTTCATATTTGATTTTGTTTAAAGGCCAGAAGCATCTAGTGAAAACAAAAACAAGGCCTGACTTCTTGAGATGTTCTCCCACCTCCCTAAGAAAGGATTTAAACTTTTGTTTAAATCATTATAAATTCTCCCACAAAACTACCTGGGGTGAGTCAAAACTGTGTTGGGTCACAGATTGGGGGAGAGAGAGAAGAAGTGGAGGCTTGGCTGGCCATGATAGTGAGGTATTGAGCTACTCCTCATGCAGTGCCTGCATCCTCAGCCCTGGGTTATCTCCACCATCCCAGGGGGAGGATGGAGAACACAGGATCCACACAGCTCACCTGTCCCTCAGTCTCTGTGAGCTCCAGGCTGGGCAGACAGGCTCCTGGATCAGCTTTGCCTGTCCCTTTGGATGCCTGGGAATTTTTTCCCTGAAAGACTTTTCTGCCCAATATCATGGGCTCCACCTCTGAAGGGGAGGAATTGTGAAATGTCTGGTGGGAATGGGGATTACAGTAATTTCATGACTACAAGGCGCATCCTTTTGATTAAAATTTTGATTGAAATCCGCAAGTGCGCCTTATAATCCGGTGTGCCTTATATATGGACAAAGTTCGGAAATTTGCCAACTGAGAAGTGCGAGCTGAGCCGTGGGCTGAGCCGTGCCAGCTGGCGCCGAGGGCAGGCGCGGGTGCCGGGGCCCTCAGCACGGGGATCGCGCCTGGGGCTGCATTTAAAGGCTGCGCCGATCCGTGAAAAATGTTGGCAAATTGAGCAGCTGTCAGTAAGCCCCGGGATGGAGCCATTCCATTACTAATTCGTTACTTTGTTGTGCGTGGATCCTCGCTGCAAAAAAAAAAAGTGCGCCTTATAGTCTGGTGTGCCTTATAGTTGTGAAATTTCTGGAATTTAGGATGGGCTCTGCACAGCCTCTCTGGAATGGAGGTTCTCCCAGGAGGTGGGGAGTGGAGATGGTGAATGTGGGGTGTTTTGTGGGGTGATTTGGAGGGGGTGTGGGGTGTGTAGAGCTGTGGGCACAGAGCCAGAGCTGTTCCCATGGAAGCTCACAGGACACTCATCCTCAGGGAGCCAGGACAGCCCCAACCCTTGGATCAGTGACTGCAGTGAGCTCAGCCTCCATCCCAGGACTCTGATTACCTACAGAGCTGTGCCAAAGCCATTTGGGCATCTGAAATCCTTAAGCTCCCCCCAAAAAAAACCTCAAAAAAAACCCTAAATAAAAGAAATCCATCTTTGGCTTTGAATTAGCCTGGTTTTCTAGGGAAGTGATTGATGGAGGGATTTAAAAGACATGGATGTGGCATTTGGGGACATGGGTCAGAGGTGGCTTTGGGAGTGTTAGGTTGATTTTGGAGGTGTGGGGATCCTGTGGTGAAGGAAGTGGAAAGCAGGAACTCAGCTCTTCCCAAATGATGTCCAGGGTCTGGATCCAGATAAAGATTTCAGCCCCACCTGCTGCTGGTTGGAGTGCTCATGGAACAGCTTTTGGGAATCCTGGAGGTCTTTTCCAGCCCTGATGATTCCATCAGTTTTGGTGATGTATTTCCTAGGAATTGGAGTCCTTGGCTGCTGGATCTTTCTGGATCTAGAATGTCCAAACATTCCTAAATGAAGGATCCAGATTTTAGGCCCTTACCTCAAACAAAACTGAAACAGAGCCAGTTTTCCACCGCCATCACCCATAACTGCCTCATGAGTGCCTGGAATTGTTATATGGTTATTTATTTGGAATTAATAACTAAATTCAGATTTCATTAATTGGGCAAGTGGATAACAGCAACATCCACCTGGGAACCACCTCATCCAAACACTCTGGAGCAGAGATTCCCACCCCACCTGTGGGTAAGAGCTGCAGGCTTCAGTAAATAATGGCAGCTCAAAGCCATGAACTTGCCATTCTCTGGCTCAGCAGCACCTGGAAATTCACTTTTCTGCCCCACTTTGCAGGCACAACTTATGCAACTCACGGTCCAGCCCTAATTTAAACATCAGGGGTTTTATTTCATTCCTTCGTGCCCATCGAGAATTTCCATTTAAATCGAATCAGTTGCTGCACGGGCCCATCATTTTTGCTTGGAAATGCTCAGGACGTGTCCATACAGCTCCTCAGCGCTGTTCCCCTCCCTACACCCTCTCCACCCCGGCTTCCCACCTCCCCCCTCCCCAAACTATGACTCATCTCAAGGCAGAAGGTTAATTTAGGTTAATTATCTTCCTGGTTAGCAGTGCATACATGTCCTGAGCAGCAATAAAGGTTTGACACCCCTCCTGCTGCTGCAAATCAATTTTCTTCCTCATTTACTGTAAATGGAAATGAGCCAGGTCCTCTGGCATCAAAGTAAACATTTCTCTGCATGAAACTCAACTTGTGAACCTGGTAATTTCAGATTTGCTTATAACATGCGCATTTGCCAAGGGAGAAAAAAAAAAAAAAAGAAAAAAGAAAAGAAAAGAAAAGAAAAGCAGCTGTTTGATGTCTCCAAAAACTAGAATTAGCCCTGTAGATCAAACATCAGTTCTCCTGCTGCTTTAATAATGGAAGGATCCAGTTGCATTAAGCACGAGGATATCATTAGAGCATGCACATGAGCTAACCCCTAATTCCCCTACTTAGCAGCTAATGCATGTTATTATTATTTACTCCTGCAGCCATGATCCCAGTCCTGCGGGTGAGGTGCTCCAAAGGAGAGAGGAGAGAGTCTAAATAAGACACAGGAGACAACAAAGGAAGTGTTGGTAGCCCCGGGGCAGGGGAGCAAGAAGGGACAGGCAGATACCCCAGAGCACAGGCAGGAGTGAGAGTCTTGAAGTTGCAGCCCTGATCGAGCCAGCTGCCACTCCTGGAGGTGGGATCAGGGAGGGAGAAGTCAGCTCAGAAAATTCAGTTTTCCATCTGAGCTGCTCGTTTTGTGGTCAGTGGAGACAGGGCAGGGTGATTTTTAGGGTTAGGCTGGGAAGTTTTTATCATGAAACAGGTTGTCCAGGGAGCTGGTGGATGTCCCCATTCCTGGAAATATTCCAGGAATATTCCAGTTTGTACTGTGTACAAATTTCCTGATCTGTTGGAGATCCCTGCCCGTTGCAGGGGCTGAGTGGGATGAACTCCCAAAGCCCATTCCAGCCCCAAACATTCTAGAGTCAATCTGATCCTGTGATTCAGCCCATCCTCTGCAGGCAGGACCATTTCCCCACTGATCAGAGTCTGGAATCACACTGATTTGTCCAAAATGAGATGTTTACAGCTCTTTGAGATGCCCTGGAGGACCCACAACAGGCAGGACAGTTGACACACACCAGAGACTCTAAATTGATGAATCTGGAAGGCGCCAGGATCCAAAGTTTCCTCCACTGCATGACCAAACAAGAGAGAGCATCTCAGAGGAGGAGGTGAGCCCCAAACCCGGCTCCAAACCCAAGAGCATTTCCCTCCAGCACCTTTCCAGCAGGTGCAGGTAGAAATGATGTGAGAAGAGTGGTGGCCTTGTTAATCAAGGCTGAAATTGCTCCCACAAGCCCCAGTTTCTGTTCAGACACCATCAGCACCCCCTGGCATTTTCTTTTCTGTGTGGAGGGAATGGTGATCCCTGCTTTTCCCCCCGATGCTGATGAAACCTCAGCTCAGGGCCAGCTCTGCCTCTTCTCACCTCAGTTGTTCCATCAATTTATGGTTCAAGATGGGGAATTTTTGAACATGGCCTCACCCAAACTGATCCTGGCTCTGTGGGACCAGTTCTATGAATTTATGGTTCAAGACAGGAAATTTTTAAATAAGACCTGATCCAAACTGATCCTGGCTCTGTGGGACCAGTTCTATGAATTTATGGTTCAAGATGGGAAATTTTTTTAATATGGCCTGATCCAAACTGATTCTTGTATTGTGGAATCAGGTCTATGAATTTATGGTTCAAGATGGGAAATTTTTGAATATGGCCTGATCCAAACTGATCCTGGCATTGTGGAACCAGCACTTAAATTTTATAGTAAGCAGGGAAAATGGTTTGTTGTGGTAAATACTCAAGCTTAGGAAGGAGGGACTCAAGCAATGAAAAGGGAAATTTGTTTGAAAGTAATAAATGGTAAAAAACACTAGGAAGGGGCACTGAAAATCTGTTGGAGTTAAACTCCCTGGGAGGGAAGGGGTCTGAGGGGGGTTTGGCAGATTTCTGCAGGAGCTGGAGCCCTTTTCATCATCTCAGGATGAGATCTTGCTCTCCCACACCTCAGGCAGGATTCTTACAGCCTGACCCATGAGCAGAGAGAAGGAGTTAAAATTAAAGCTGAATCTATCTCAAAACACTGAAACTGAATAAAAGAATTACTGGCATTTGTAAAGGACTGTTTGTTTAGGTTGTGACCTGATGGATTTTAAATCTAGAACTGCTCCAGAAGAGCAGGACAGAAATCTTAATTTCATCCCAACTAGGAAGACAAACCCTCCATCCTTCTGTAATTTCCTTCATCCCATTTATGACCTCAGCTGAAGGTTCTTCGAGGTTGGGATGCAGCCCTCTCCTCTCCAAGGGAGGATGTGATGAGTAGACAGAGTGATGTCACAGAAACTGAAATTTCTGAGAGGACAATTAATTGCGCTAATCTAGAATGCATCATAATGAGTCATATTTCCTCTCTGACAGCAAAAGAAAAAAAGAAAAACCAACCCTTTTCATGTGTTATTGCAGAAATTGAATGACTGTGATAGGAACAAGCCAATTAGGGACATCCTTGAGGGGATTTTATATTTAAAATAGAGTTAATTTTGCTTAGAGCAGA
Source organism: Sialia sialis (assembly GCA_009812075.1). Taxonomy (NCBI): domain Eukaryota; kingdom Metazoa; phylum Chordata; class Aves; order Passeriformes; family Turdidae; genus Sialia; species Sialia sialis. The sequence continues at coordinate 2,021,841 of VRYO01002734.1, read as the reverse complement.
GAGAGGGAGCAGATTTTTCCATGTTCCTCTGAGCAGGATTATCTGTGGCTGTAGAAATATTCAGAGCTCCAACAAGAATACAAAAAATAACCTTATGCTGTGGATTATTTAGGTCAGGAATTGCAATATATTTGATAAGTTCTCATGATTTTACATAGAGTTTTTTGAGTTTTTTTCTTGCTGAGGACAAAGCTGCCGAGTCAGTGCTGGAACAGATTCCCCAGGGAAGTGATGGTGGCATCAAACCTGACAATTCCAGGATTATCAGGCACATGGAGAAAGTTTTGGAATTGTTCTCTGCAGGGCCAGGAGTTGGAGTCAATGATCCTTGTGGGACCCATCCAGCTCAGGACATTCTGTGATTCTGTGACACTGCAGACCTGAGTATTCTGTTGGAATTTAAGAAAAAATTAATTTTAAAAAATAATTAATTTTTTAAAAAAAAATTTAAATTTAAAAAAATCCAAGTTGCTCATTTGAGTTGGTCAGTGATTGCTGCAGTAAAAGTTGGAAGAGCATCAAAACTGATCAGCATTTCTACTTGGTCAGGAATCCCCCCCAAACTGAGACACTCATACACAAAATTATCTCACTCCAGGCTTTCCTGAGCTTTTCCTTGCCTTTCCTCTGGAACAAGAATAAATAAACCCAGCTTGATTTGAATTACCCCCCTAACTTAATTGATCTTTACAGATGAATTCCCCCTCCCTTTAGCCACGGTTTCTCCTGCTTCTGAAACCCTAAATTGATAAATATTCTTGGGAAATATTGTGTTGGTGTTGGAACCACCTCTGGCTGAGAGGTCCATGAGCCACAGGTGACTGGGAGCTGATTTCTGTTGCCATTTTAAACTTTTGTTTTACAGTAGCATCTCAATTCTCAACGAAATGAGGTCTGCACTGTGCTTGGTTTTGTGCATTTGCGCATGGCCAAAGGGCTGCTCTGCAGTTTTGGGGGCAAGTGGAGCCTCCTGGCTGGCATCAAAACTCACTTTTCCCTGGAAATAGTGCAGCTGCATCCAAAGTGCCTTCCTCAGGCTCCCAAATGAGCCATCAGTGCCAGGGGCCAGGCTAAAAATTCAATCAAACATGAGAACAGGAATGTCACGACTATAAGGCGCACCCATTTTGATTGAAACCCGGAAGTGCGCCTTATATATGGACAGAGTTTGGAAATTTGCCAACCGAGAAGTGTGAGCTGTGAGAGCCGTGAGCACCACCGCAGCTGCACCAGGGGTGGGCGGGAGTGCTGGAGCCCGCAGCACGGGGAGAGCCCCTGGTGCTGCGTTTGAAGGCTGCACCGATCTGTGAAAAATGTTTGCAAATTGAGCAGCTGCCAGTAAACCCCGCGATCGCTCGATTCCGTTACTGATTCGTTACTTCGTTGCGCGCGGATCCTCGCTGCAAAAAAAAAAAGGTGCACCTTATAGTCTGGTGTGCCTTATAGTTGTGAGATTGCTGTAATCCTCAAATCCATGCCTTTTTTGTGCTGCTGAAGAGGGGCAGATCTTACCTTGAAGAGCCTCTGATGAAGATGAAGGTGATGGGGAGGAAGGACACAGCTCTGCCCTGAGCACAGCTGGGCCTGGCACAGATATCCCACGCGTTGTCAGGAATTGTTTCCAGAATCACAAATGGCAGCACTGACCCCACCATGCAGGTGGAAATAGAGAAAATCAGATGAGAGCTGCGTGTTGGAATAAAGAAAATTAGATGGGAGCTGTGTGTTTTGAGTAAATTGCAGTTTCCCTGAAGGCTCAGAGCTCCAAGAATGGCACTTCAACCAACAAATGGCAGCAGCTTGACTGTTTTTGATAAAGTTTTCATCATCACAGGAGCTCAGGGAGCTGAGATCTGCTCAAGGACAACATTCACTCCAGCTCTGCTGCAGTGAAAGGGATCCCAAACTTTGTCACTCTGTCCCCTGACTGTTGCAATCTCTGCTCCTACATTTCTGGATTTCTGGTCCTCTTTCTCCAGTGCTGTTTTGGGTTTATCTGCCCAAGCCCAAACATCTAAGGTAAACCAGATAAATGATTTTCTAATTCCTCTTCCCCGCTGTTGACCCTGGGAGGGTTCTTGTGTGAGCAGCTCCCATCTGGGGTGAGCTGCAATGAATCCATCCCTGCTGCCTTGTGCCAGCTTCAACACCAGGCTTGTTCAGCTCTGCATGGTTCCATTATTCCCAGGCACCTGGAATGCACAGATCATCCACCTAGGAAATGAAATGTATTCCTTAACTGGAGGAATCAGAGCCTGGAGAGCATTGTGCCTCAAGTTGTGGGAGCTGGTGGCACTGTGATGTCCCCTGTGCATGTGCAGCAAATCAGGAGATGCAGCTGAGCTATTTTCTTTTTCTTTTCCTTTTTCTTTTCCTTTTTCTTTTTCTCTTTCTCTTTTCTTTTTCTTTTTCCTTTTTTCTTTTTCTCTTTTATTTTTTTTTTTTTCATTTTTTCTTTATTTTTTCTTTTTGTTGTTGTTGTTGTTGTTTTGGTCTGGTTTTGGAGTTTTTTTGGCATTTTTTTTGGCTGAGAAGGCAAGATTTGCTTCAGGATTACTTATGCAAACATGTGCACGGCTATAAACACTAATTTGGAGGCCCACAGCAAGGCAAGCAGTTGTTGATGAGATGTTGATGAGGAGGAGGCCAAAGAGGTGTTTATGAGCAGTGCTGGTGCCAAAGCCAAGCAGCACCTCTGAGCCACGACTGGCACAGCCCCATCTCTCCAGGCTCAGCCACAGAGGGAGTTATTGCATTTTCTGGGAATTCTGATGAGGAACTCTGCACAATTAACCTGGGGTGGGATGGATGGGCAGGAACTGAGCCCTCCCCAGGTTCTGGCAGCTGAGCAAGAAACTATTTGCAAAGAAGGCAGAAAAGTGAGATGAGGAGTGTGTTCTACAGGTAATCAGTGTGCATTCACATCACCATTCACAGCCTGAAATCCCAGCTTTTCACTGTCCTGAAAAATTCATGTAGGAGCTGCAGTGTTCTTTCAGACTTTCCCCCCTGAGCTCTTCTCCTCTTGTAGTTTGAGGCCTCCTATGCTTCCAACGTTTATTTTCAAGTATGACATGATTTGGGTTTTTATCTCTGCAGACACCATGTTCTTCATCATCCTGTGGAGATCATTAAAGATCTTGGCCATTGAAAGGACATGACTGAGAACTGGCAAGGACTTTATGGGAGAAACATTTATTATCAATAATTGTCTTTCATCAAAAGTCAAGTTTTTTTGGGCAGACATTTGTCCTTAAACCCTCTGCTGAGTGAGGGCCTCTGCTTCTACTTTTCAGCCTCCTCTTTTCCAGACCAAAATCTCTTCTAAGCTTCCTTACAGTTAATTTTTTCGCTAGGCATGTTAGAATTTTCCTTTCTCTACCCTTTTCTAGCTTGTCTACATCTTACTTAAAATTGTGTGCCCGAAATGAAACCATTAACTCTGTTCACTTACACATTACTTGACCAAGAAATGGTTTTATAAATCAGGAGCTTCTCTCTTTTCTGGTTATTCTTGACTCCAGGTTTTTCAGTTCCCTGGTGTCTGCATTCACAAATTACATTAAAAGAGAATCACTTCAAGAGGAGTCTCTGCCCTTCCTTTACAAATCCAAATTCCTTACAAACCCAGGGACTTCCTTTTGTGGATCAGAGGTCTGAGATCTTTGGGGCAGGTGGGGTCAAGTCTGGAAAGTTCTTGGTACAAACTGTTCTGCCCAGGATGGATGTGGAGAATCCTGAAGGGGGAACCTGATTTAAATTTCCTGTGTGAGTTTTAGAGCCTGTGTGGAGATCCCAGCTGGAGCAGAGGAGTTCCAAGGAGGATCTGATAATGGAGTGAATGTGTCCAAACTTCCCCAAGTTAGGGATGGATCCTGGAGGTGGGGAGTAGAAGGGGATTGAAGGGGAGGATGAAGAAATCGCATTTCACACTCTGGAACAAGGCTGCAGGAGCCTGCTGGACAGAGATTCTTCTGCAAGCAGGGAATGCCCCTGCTCCAGAGGCACAGCCCAAACTCCTTCCCTCCTCTGTCCTCACTAGCACTGGCCCTGTGCACATGGTCACTGAAAACAGCAATGACAGCCCAACCAAAATTAAAACCCCCTCCAAACATATCTGTGAAGAAAAGCACAGATCCCACTTTAATTTAATCATTACTTTGGGAAAGGGGTCTCAATTTGCAAAGATATTATAAAAAGAATATCGGATAAAAATAAGATTTGTTTTAAATAAAAAATACCAATTGAAAAATGAGCACAGGGAAGGAGAGATAGCAGCTGCTGCCCTGAAATAATATTGCAATTGCAATAAGAAACTCCTTTTATAATAAGAGAACATGCAAACATCAGCAGTGTGGCATCTCCCCGAGCTGTTTAGATGCTGGATGTTTATTTACACAGCAAAGAGCCACGTGGGAAGGTGTTTTGTCTGCAGTGAGTGAAACCTTGTGGCTTGATTTAGAAGAAAGACTTTTCCAAGATAAACACAGCTGGTGTTGTGGCACGGGAACATGGAATTGGGAAAAAGGAGAAAAAAAATAAACAAAACAGCAAAGATGACGAGCCAGCATCTTCCCAACCTTTGGTTAGAGGCTGTTGGAGTCATAATTCACCCAAAGGCACAAGAACAAAACCCCAGGCTGTGTCAGAACCCAGGAGATCCCTCTGGCCGCCCTGGATGGTTCCAGATCCTGTCAGGGGTCTCAGAAGCCTTGGCACAGAGCTCAAGACCCCTGTGCCTTTGATTTCAACCCCTAGGAAAAATTACCACCTTTGTATGAAGAGTTACAAGTCACAAAAATTAAGTAGAGGATAAGTTTGTTTATCACAGGGTGAAAAAGTAAATTTTTGAGATTTTTTAGAATAGGGGTTAAGGGTCAGGATGGAGGAATTTGGGCGTGTTCTGTCCTTCCTTCTCCTTCTTCTTGGCATCCATCTCCTGGGTGATGGTGGCACTTTTGGATTGGTTTAGAGTAGGACTGGACTGTACAACACAGGTGATGGGTGTTGGAAGATAACTGTAAATAATGTTCACATAGTTTGTGGTATAAAAAGACAACACTGCCCTTGGGGCGGGCAGTGTGCCTGGGACTGACCTGCTGAACGGAGCCAGGCTGGGCAGGGAGAGAATTTGTTAGATAAGATGTCTTAGGTTACAGTACAGGATGTGATCAAAGGTATCTCTTCTATCAGCATCTGTTGAGACCAGGTGGGGCAGTGATCCTGATCTCTGTGGGATATCTCCTGCTAATGGGCCATCCATTGAAACCAGCTGGGGCAGTGTTCTTTATTTCCAAAGGGGACATCTCCTGTTCATGGCCAGATTTTAGAAACCAGCTGGGCCAGTGTTCTTTATCTTTTCACAGCCCATCCTTCCTGCAGGGAGTTCTCTTCTGCTCATGGCCATTGAGTCCCACTGTGGCACTGATAAAATTACTGCATCCCATGGGGAGATGCTCCAGCCAGGGGGAAGAGCCCAACATTTCTCACCAAGATAAAAACTGAGATTTTGGGACACTAAGGGAGCCCTTGTTCTCCTGTACTCCAGAGGAAAACCGGACTTCTCCACATCATCACTGGATCTCTGGAGGGAAACTGCCCCTTGTCCAGGAGCACTGCTCCAACTGAAGCACATCTGTCACTGCAGGGGGATGCAGCCACCATTGAATGGCACTGCTGCCACCACCCTGACTGACTGACGGCTGTCAGCTTGGATTCTGACTCTGGCAGGCTTTGGGCTTTGTTCTTTGGAGTTCTGTATTTCTATTTTAATTTCCCTAGTAAAGAACTGTTATTCCTAATTCCCATATCTTTGCCTGAGAGCCTCTTGTTTTCAAAATGATAATTATTTGGAGGGCTCCTGTCTTTCTGAGAAAACATCTGTCCTCCAAACTAGGACATAAGATAAAATAAACAACTCTGGAAACTGCAGGTGACGACTCCTGACTCTTTATTTGGTTCTCGGGCTGCAAAACAGAGACTTTTAAACTACACAGGTGGTCATCTCGAGCTCTTGAGAGGCCACAACAAGGCTGAGGTCTGAGAGCCCAGCTGCTCTGCTGGACAGGGCAGGAGATGCTCTGGCAGTGGGGATGGGGCTGTGGGAGAGGTGCTGTGTCCATCACTGCCCCCTGAGCTGCAGCTCCTCTGCAATTACAGCCTGCCCCTGCCCTTCAGAAATCACAGCTTGGCCCATTATTCCCATAATCACCTGGAAAATATTTTTTCTCAGGCTTGTTCTTTGCTGTATCAAAGCTTTGTTTCCATATCTCTGCCTTTTTGTCTGCGCACCCCCTCCCCTCCCTGGCCCTGTGAAGTGACCAGGGTTGTCTTGCAGTGCAGCTCTTGCCTGTGATTAACGTGCTGACCTAGCAATTATTCACATCTGGATGGGCCTTTGTTCTACTTTGAAGTCTCTCAATGACTTCTCTTTCCCCTCACCTGTCTTCATTTTCCCCTCGGTGCCCCCATCCCACCTCCTCCCTCCCCACCTTGTCTATCAGCCCTCAGAAGTGCCAGTGGGCCCAAAATGAAATACAGGAGGGCCCAGAAATTCCTCCTTAATGGGCCCAGGTGAGCTTGGAGTGGCAGAGGGAAGGTTCAGACCTTGGAGATGACCTTTCCAAAGTGCTTAACTCAATAACAGTGTGCAGCCCTCCCCAGCCCCTCGCTTATAATTGACAAGGTGGAGATGGACTGGAGGCTCTTTCTTCTCTCCAAGCATGCGAGATCTTTTAATCTTCACCCAAAAAATTAGAAAGAAAAGGGGAGAGGGAAAAAGAAGGAGCAAAGAAGTGATGGAGGAGATAGTGTGATGGGCACAGAGGGAGCTGTGGCTCCTCCTGCAGTGGGAGAAGTGTGGGGTGAGCAGCAGCTCCTCTCACAAATCCTCTTTTGTACAGCAGGAGCGAACGCCTCCCTCTTCCACATTCCTCCATCCAGCCACCCAAACACATCCTCCAGCCTCTGGTTGAGCACAGAGATGAAGGGCTGTGGGGCTGGGGGGGTGGGAATTGCCTGTGCTTTGAGGAGATTAACTTCTGGAGTAAAACACAGGGCGATAGTCTTTCAAAATTGCCTTCCAGCCGTGACAGGCAGCGCTCAGATTAATTAGATTATGGATGCTCTTTTCTGTCTGGAAGATGGGTTGGGACAAGGTGGGGAGAGAAATGCTTCATTATTGGTTTGGTTTTGTTCCATACTCCTATTTTTTGGTGAGGTGTTCCCCACCTGCTTCCAAGCCCAGTGGTCAGCAAAAGGTCTGAGTGAGCTTTGGAAAACACAACTGGAGCAAGCACTGCTGTAGAAGAACATGAAGAAAAGATGTCCATGGTCTCAAAGGAAGCAGAAAGAAATTAAATGTAATATGTAAAGGTAACATGACCAAAATTAGATATTTTTTTCTTCTTTAAGTAGAAAGTCTAGGTGAAAGGATTATGGAAAAACAGAAATTTTTGGTACTCAAGGAATTGCATCCAAAGGAGGCCGTGCCCATTTCTAGCACACAGCATTCAAAGAGTTTCAGGTTTATATTTATATATTTTTTATCCACCTAATCTTGAGAATCCCTTTTTTCCAAGGCTTTCTGGAATTAAGAAGGGGAAGCAGTGTGTGCTTTGCTCCTATGGGCATTGGAAAGAAAAACGTGGGGAGAAGCCACAAAATATCAAATTTCTTGCAAAGGAAACCTGCTGTTCCAGAAACTTTGCTACCGAATAATTTTACCTGTTTTCATCTGTCAAAACATTTAATGCCAAACAAGGCTCCTCACTCTCCTTTTATATCCAGCCACTAGAAAAATACAACTCTGAGAACGTTTCTCTGCCCTTCAGATGGGATGA
>VRYO01002734.1:1954476-1982045 GCA_009812075.1 Sialia sialis | reverse complement strand
CATTGATCCCATGGATCCCATCGATCCCATTGATCATTGATCTCATCGATCCCATCGATCCCATTGATCCCATTGATCCCATCGATCCCATTGCTCATTGATCCCATTGATCCCATTGATCCCATTGATCATTGATCCCACTGATCCTTGATCCCATTGCTCAAGGTGCCTTTCCTCCCTGAGCACAGGGAGATGGGGAAGGCTGGTTCAGGGCTCCTTTTAGGAGCAGATTTATCTGCACACAGCCCATGGAAGGTTCAGTCGAGGGCCAGCCATGGTGGTTCCAGTGAAGGGAACATGCTTTTCCTTTTTTTACCTTTCAACAGTGTCTCCCCCTAATTGCATCCCTGCAGTTATTCCTTTTTCCAGTTTAATTCAACCTTGGAAGTTGCAGAACTGTCCAAGTGGCTCCCAACCTAAAGTAACATCAGAGGAAGGAAGGAATGATTGGAATTGGCAAAACCAACACAAAATTCCTTAGGGCCTTCTGGAGAAATTGTGAAAACTCATCCCTTTGCCATGCTGGGTTTTTATTGCTTGGGGTCCCTGTCCTGGTGATGCTCAGCTGAGAAATGCAGTTTAAGAGGATTTGTTTTATTCATATTTGGGTTGTTACCTCCCATGGGTTAAATGGTGACAACATGGGTGACATCTCTTCTTCCACAGCACACAACTCCAGCCCTACAAGAGGAACGCTTATTTCTTTCTTATTTCTCCGCAGTTGAATTTGATATGAAATCCCATCCTGTCAAAACTACAGAACAGTGGGAAAAAGCACCCAAACACAGGTTAAAATTAATGCCTTTTTTTTTTTTTTTTTAATTTTCATTATAAAGTTAACACATCTATCAAACTTAACTGGTAACAAAAAAACAGTTACAAGACATTGCTAATGTGCTGTCAGTAGAAAATAGGGTAAAAAGCCAATGAGGTCACAAGCACAACAGCAGAGCAACAACACTGTCCCGAGGAGTTATTTCCGCAAATATATACTCTTACTAATATATACATTTATTCATAAAATAAATAATCATAAAAAAATCATCAGACTTAACAAAATACTGAGAGGAGAGGAGGGGAGGGAAAAAAAAAAAAAAGGTGACAACTCTACTTTGTACAATAGCTTTGGAATTTCAGGTTGTATCATACATGCAATCTGTACACGGGGGTGAGGGCAGGGGTTACAGACGGCGATGGGGCTTTGAAGAAAGCGATGCAATCAGGCAGACAGTCTGTGGGAAGGGAAAGCAAGGGCCAAAAAAACCCACTCACAAGAAAATACTTGTCCCCGACTGCTGGACAAGCATGTTTTGTACCGTGGGGGAATCCCCTGGGGTGCTGCAGGTTTGTGTTTTTATGTCTTCCACGCTGCTGGTGGGCTCGTCAGAGAGTTCTAAAGCTAGGACAGGTCTTGTTCGGGCAGGTTTGGTCCTGGGAGGGACAGAAAGTGATGCCACAAGGGATTGATGGAGTGGGGATCAAGAGGTGGAGGCTGAGGGGATAGGGGACAGCGGGACAGCCAGGACTACACCAGAGAATTTTATCTGTACAGAAGAACTTTGGAGTTTTTGGGAGGCTGAACTCAGACCTCTTGTGCTTTCCAAGTGGCAGCAGCGGATGGAAAATGTTGGGAAGGCACTCTGGCAGGATGGGGCCATCCCTCAAAACCATGGGTGACACTCAGCTGCTTTCTGCAGCAGATCTGCCTTCAGGAATTTTTTGGTGGAGTGGAATGAATGGAGAGAAATAAATAAATACTAATAAATAATAAGAAGAAACTCAGAAAAGAAAGGGAAATGGAGAAAGCTCCTCACACTTTCCCCACTCCCATGCAGGGCTGACCTGCCTTGGTGTGCAGAGCATGTGTAAGAAAAGGGCTACAGAGGCTGTGGAAAGGACCCTTGTGGCTTCAGGAACTTTCTCTGTCTGGTGTGCTCACCTCAGAGCAGGATTTTGCCTGTGGATGACTTGGTGGGACCTGTCCATTTCCATTTTGTGCTCCTCAACAGGAAGAGCAGAGATGCTCCCTTGGGGCCCAACCCATGACAAAGTAAAGTGGATTCTAATACAGTAATTTCATGATTATAAGCCGCACCTGAATATAAGCTGCACCACTGGGGTAGGCTGGATTCTTCAATGAAAAAGTTCGTGAAACTACTGTAATTATTTTTATAGAACAGTTCCACCTTCTTCTCCCCTTGAGACTCTCGCACCCGATTTTTGTGGGTTTAAGTGAGAATTGGGACCACGAACAGTTTTACACCTTAGAAAATCTAAAGAGTTTGGAGTCTGGGGTGGGATCCTCCTCACGGATGAAGCCACACACTTGTGGATGTGTCTGCATGGGAGTCAGACATCTAAACACCCATCTCTGATGGAGAAGCATCTGCCCTGAGATTTAAGGGAAGCCCACATTCCTCCAGAGTAGCTTTTAGGAGCCACTGGGGTACCCTGGAGCATCCCAGATGGCTCTAGACACCCATTTCAATAATTTAGCTCATTCCTAAATGCTAAGTTTAGGCAAATGGAGCCCGTAATTTGGTTTGTATGGGGATTTAAGCACCTAGCACATATGTAGATACCTGCCTTAAAGCATCTCGCTTTGTATTCCAAATCCCACTGGAGGTGCTGCTGCCTGGGAATCAACTCCTGGCCTCCTGTTCATGCTTGAGAAAAATCTCCTCCTCCAAGGTGGAGATGCACCAAAACCCCTCTGGAAAATGCAGCAGAGTGTGAGCAGATGATTTGCCCGTGCCCATGGAGACTCTGGGAGGCGCAGGAATGAGGACTAAACACCCTTTATTTGAAAGGAGGCCAGAGGAGCCTGCATTTCCCAGCAAAGTGAGGGATCTGCACCCCAGAGCTGTGAGCAGAGACCTGGGCTGGGGGACGAGGAGCTGCAGGTCAGGAGCTGTGCTGGAGAGCACAGGGGAGGGCAGGAAACAGGAAGGTGGGAGGGTTAAACCATGAGTAAAACAATTCAGCCAGGTGCCACCAATGAGAGAGGGGAAATCTAAAAAAAAAAAGAGATATCCCAAAATGAGAAGTCACTACTGAAACAGCCAAAATTCAGCTTGGAGGGAGGTAGAAAACAGGAAACTAAAGGCATGAAGAAGAGATGAGACCTTGTCCTGCCCAGCCCACCTTCTCTCCCATCCTCCAACACCTTTTTACATCTCACCCCAGAGCTGCTCGAGCTCAGCAACGACAGCTCAGGGCAAACATCTCCCTGGCTGTGGCACTGCCAGCAGGGTGATCCCTTTCCCTGGAGCAGGGCTCTGGGACAGCCAGGAGCTGCTCCCTGGGGACAGCCCACGGAGCCAGGTGTGTGACAGGGCTGATACCTGCAGGGCTCCTGGGTCAGGTGCCTTTCATGGCCCCATCTTCCCAAATGGATTTCCTTAAAGCATCAAGGGAAGTCTGGAGTGATTTCCATTGGGCAGATCCCAGGACTGGATTCCCAGCTCCTGCAGAGTGCTCAGGCTGTCACCCTGAATATCCCCAACAACATGGAGCACCGGATTCTCAGCACTGAAACCAATCTTTGGAACTAAAACAAAAAATGGCCCAAAGCTCCGAGTGTTCCTCCTGCATATGAATTTAAGGAGGGGGCCATGGTAAGGATATGAAGACACATGACAAATGTAACGTAATCCATGGGAATAGATCTGAATGCAATGAAAACACCAGAAATATTTGAGATTGAGAGGCAGAAGAAGTTGTTTTCTGAGGTTTGTTAATACAGAAATGCTCAGCTAGGACAGCAGCACTGCAGGGTCAGTGCTGCCTCAGGGATTTCTGTGCCATGTTGCATTTTGTGGTGTGGTTGTCTCTGCAATCCCCTCCAAAAATTAAATCCTCACTGCTTTAGTTCTGCACCTGAAGCTTCCCATGAGGAGTGGAAGCAGTTCTGGAGACTTCAAAATGCTTTGGAGAGCACTGTCAGTGCTGGGCATGACACTCAGCTGAGAGAGACACACCAGGACCAAACAACAAAAATGTCATGCACTTCCCTCCCCGTATTTTTATTTTCTCTGAGAAAGAGAAGCCCCCAAATTCTAAAACTAAACCAAACCAAGAAAAAAATAGTAATAAAAAAAATCAAAAACAACCAAACTCCTAAACTTTCCATTTCTTTCATAGAAAGAAAAGAGATGAGGCCAAATTCACCCCTCGCAGGTAACTCCAGTGTCTTTAACCAGCTGGATGTGGAACTGATGGGGTCCATCCGACCCATCTGCTCAGCTAGAGGAGAGGTTGGATAGCAGCATGTGAGAGGATGGAACTGTGGTCCTTTTTAATTTTTATTCTTTACATCTGTTACTTTGTCAGGTGACATCTTGTCCCTTGTCCCCAGTCCTGCCTGGTACAAACCCTCTGCCTGAGGACACTCCTCACCTGTGGGCACTGAAGGGAAGGACATGGGAGCATGGAGGTGAAGATGGGCAATAAATGATGATTTTCTTTCGATTATAAACTGGAGCATTACACCAAGGTGGGGGTGAAGGTTTGACAGAAAACCATTTTTGCAGGGAAGTGCCCAACTCAGCTGCCTACACAAAGACATCTCAGGCCATTTGGACACCTCTCTGGATGCCCAGGTTTATGGTCTGTGTGGGTCTCAGGCCATTGAAACATCTGGACCCCAACAGAACATTGTAGGGCACCTCTAATACAAATAGTCACCAGATTTTGTATTATTGTGTGAAATGCCACAACCCTTCCATAAGGGGAAGTTTCCACAGGAGAACCTGAGGCAGAAGGCAGCTCTGGCTGGTATTTAGACCATCTCCTGTAGGGAAGGATGGCGCCTCACCCATCACTGGCTGGATTTTCTCAGCAGTGCATTGCAAACCCTGACTCGAGACAGCCGGTGCAGGCAGCGGAGAGCGATCTCAGTTTTCCAAATTCCTCCCAAATTCGCGTGTAGCAGTGAGCAGTGGCCCCAACCTCCTCTCCAAAACCATGGGGTCAGACACAAGCCCAGCTCCCAGACCCCTCACAGGCTCCTTTCCCCCCTCAGGGATGGGCAGAGCCAGGATGGAACCCCCGGGTTCCCTCGGGGTGATGAACAGAATTCACTCAGGCATTTTTCATCGACTTTAGTGGCAGCTGCTCAACCCCTTACATTGGATCATCACAGAGATGATGAATTACATAACAAACCCAAAAAGCATTGTGAAAAAACCCCTTGAATGCAGGGGGAAGTCCCCAACCACTGAGCTGGTTCAAGCCTGACCCCAGCTTGGAGGGAAGGAGCACAACTTCCAGCCCATCTGAGGGGATGACCAGGCTGCAGCTTCACCTCCTTGACTCGTGGTGGATTTCACATCATCAGTCTGGAGCCATGGAGGAGCTCACCATCCACTCTGAGCCCAGCAGCTGAAGTCAGAGAGGGCACTTAACCAAACACAACTCAGGTACCATGCTAAGCACAAGGAATCACCTTCTGCATTCGTTTCTTGCCATTTATCCCAGCAGAAAATCAGATAAATAGCTTAGACCAGATGAAATAAATCCCACTGTTGCAGTCAAAATTTGTTCACATCTAGAGGCAATTGCTCAGCAAATGCCCAGTTCCATTTTTTTCCCCCCTTTTCACCTGCTGGTGATGCTGGGCTTGTTCTGGTGCAAAAGCAGAAATGGTGGATTGTGAACATGCTGGGCTCAGATTCCAGCTCCCACACATGGAAGCCAAATCCTCCAACCCATTTCTTCACTGGTGTGCTGTAAAAGAAGGAGTTTGAAACCACTTGGATTTTTAAGGGTAAAACCAGATGTGGGTGTGACCCTGCTGAAGTCAGTGGATTGAAGGGACCGTGCCCTGCAATGCTTTGAATTCTCACTCTTGGGTCACCATTTCTTGACAGAAGTTCCTGGTGGGACGTGTCTGACATCTCTCACTGTGGCTGCTTGCACTGCATCATATTAAGTAAATCAGATATATCTTCCCTTATCCCATCCTCTGTGATTTATCAATGTCTTCCACCCACACGTGGCTTTCTGGAGCATTTTTTTCTTGACAGATTGTGTTGGAATGTTGGCTACAGGTGCAATCTCCCCCTGCACTGGCTTCCTTCTCTATTTCCCATGATTAAGTTTTTCCTTTTCTCCAAGACTGCACTATGAAATTCAGTCATTAATTGATCTTTATTTAAGTTTTCAGTGATCTACTGCCTTCCCCACTTGCTGTGAGGCCATCAGTGGGGTGCAGTTTTACACGGACAGATATCACAGGTTGATTTTCTCCCCATATTTTTCTTTGCTTCTCTTGATCTCCTCTGTCCTTCTGCTCTCATTTCATTGCAGCGTTTTGCTTTTTTTTCTCTTTGCAAAGCACTGATAGAAGTGCCTCCATCAATAAACAAATCCCGCTCATGCCCCTGGGCACAGCCCTGAGACAAATGGGTGATGCATGAACTGCACCAGCCTAGGAGTAGTCCCAGGAGACGCCTGTGACTCAGAGCCAACCCTCAGAGGCATCATTTCCTCCTGTTTTCTCTCTGATGGGATTAAGCTCTGTTTGTTCCCTTCTTCTTCTGCATGCTCCCTCCTTTGGTTCCTGGGAAAAGGCTGACACGGGGAGAGGAGCACTCTGGTTTCTCTACAAAGATTTCCAGGAGTGAGCCAACCAATAGCCATGATGACATTGCCATGAAATGGGAATTAACTCATGCCCTGCTTCCCTTCCTGTGCTGAAGAGACAGAACAAACACCAATCCATCATCCTTTTTCCAAGATAGCAACCAAAAACAGGGGTGAGGCAAAGAGGACAGGGCAAGTGCATCTGGGGCTAAAACCAGCTGTGACTCCAAACTTGGTTCCTCCTCATCCATCCCAGTGTTGAGCAGGATCAATCCAAGCAGGGTTCAGTGCTGCAAATATCAAGGTGATGGGTTGAGTTTGTGCCTGGTACCCTGAGGGAAGTCCTGATGCCCACGGAGGAGCTGAGATCTGTTTCAGTAAACTGTGATCCTGATCTGGAACCGGAAGCAGAGCGACATGCAAAGATGGGAAGCCAGGGGCGAGCAGCAGAGATGGGCCAGCCTTGCAAAGCTGGGATTTGGCTCTGTGTCCAAACTTACCCAAACTCTGGGCTGCATCAGACTCTGGGGTTTTGTCCATTTTAATCTGTGCCACTTTTATAGGTGGGAATGGCGGTAGGAATCAGGTGTGGAACGAGGTTTGGCTTGGGTCTGAGACTGCTGCAGCTTGTGGGGTGTGGTGGTGACCGTGGGTGGGTTCACCCTTATGGAAATTTATGGGTGAAAACGAGTCCTTCAGATCCATGTTCCCAACAGACCTGCGGGCTCAGGCCGCTGCCAAGGGCCCGGGAAGCTGCGTCAGGTGCAGAGAGTGGATGAACTAAGTGCACTTTCCACTGCTGGAGACAGAACTCCCCAACGAGGTGGGAAGGGTGAACGCGTTCCCTTCCCATCCTGTCCCTGGGGTGCTGAGGAGATGGGTGTGCTGTGCTCAGGAGTGAGTGTCCAGCCCAGGACTCACTGCACGGCAAGTTTCCAAGGAGGACTCACTGGCTGAGCCACGTCCCAGGCTGGAGAGCTGGAGCAGCATTCCCAGATGTGGGGCTGTGTCCTTCTCAGCGCACACAGAGTCCTCTTCACACACCAGACACTGAACTTTTCCGTACTGTGCACATCACCTGTGTGCCAGCAGGGCATTTGCAGGAAGCCATCAGCAGTTTTCTCTCTTTCTTTCCCTCCTTCTTCTCCCTCCTTCCCTTTCTACAGATGTCACGGAACCCTATGTCAAATCTGGCAGAAGCTGCTGCACTAGAGTGTTCACATCAAGAGCTTGCCCACTCTCCAGCTCTGTTATATATTTGTAGACTTCTCTGGTTCCAAGGCAAAAGCAAAGAAGTAGTCATGTTCTTTATTTAAAAAATCCTTAATTTGGCTGCTTTTATTTCTTTTGCTGCTGTTGCTCACGTTACACAGTCTGGCCTTTTGGGTTTGCAGAAAGCTCAGTGCTGCTGCTCAGCACAGCCTCTGCCTGGCTGAGGGAAAAGGAGATGCTTAGGAAGATGCAAGTCTTTCAAAGGACACTTAATCACACTTCAGGTGGGTGAGAGCAGAGCAAATCCACGCTTTTGCTAATGCTCTTCTTTCCAGCTTGCTGTCATGGGCTGGTGGAAAAAGCTGCTCTCCTGCCGGAGGCATCGGCGTCAGGGCAGAACTTGTGTGACTGCCAGATGTACCTCAGGATAGCCCAGAAGTCATTAGACCTATTCTATCCAACCAGTTATAGACTTTTTTATTTATTTATTTAATATAATTTTTTTTGTCCAGTTTTTATTCTTTTAATATCAAAACGGTAGACTTCTCTCACATCTGCAACCTCAGAGGAAGTAGGCTCAAAAAAAAAATTCCATTTCTCCACTCGGAGCCCGGCCAAGGGGTATTTTTTTTTTTGTTTTTGTCTGCTTTATTTGCACGTGTGGACGTCGTAGACTCGTGTGCACTCCTGGCAGCGGACGTAGCAGCACCAGTGGAAGATACAGTGGCACTTCTCTTTCCTTTTCTCAGTCCTCGTGTTGTGCCCGCGGCCGCAGCACAGCAGGTCGCAGCCGTCGATGCCGTGCGAGGTGACGTTGCAGATTCTGTCGCGGGTGCCGAAAGAGCCTGTCTCGGGGTTGGGCTCGCAAAAGTTGGGTGAGTTCTCGTAGTAAACCAGGTCTTTCTCGGTCGGGGCCTTGAAGAAGTTGTATTTGGGCCGCAGGGTCTCGACCCAGCCGCGGGACTCGCGGTGCTTCTCCACCACCATTTCCGAGGCGCTGTCATACTTGTCCTTGAGGTAATCGCCGATGACCCTGAAGTCTGGCTGGGACCACCAGCAGGTCTTCACTTCACAGCTGCCCGAGAGCCCGTGGCACTTGCACTTGAGGTGCATCAGCTCAATGATGGACTGCACGAGAGAGGAAAGGCAAAGGAGAAGGAACACATTAATATATACAGTAATTTCATGATTATAAGCCGCACCTTTTTCATTGAAGAAGCCAGCCTACCCCAGTAGTGTGGCTAATCATCAGGTGCAGCTTATTTATGGACAAATCCCAGCGAAATGCCAACCCGGAAGTGAGAGCCGGCCGGGGAGGGCGCCTGGGGCTGCCTTTAAAGGCTTGGCTGGTCTATGAAAACTGTTTGCAACTTGAGCACCTGACACCAAACCCCGCGCTGGCGCGATTCTGTTACTAACTCGTTACTTTGTCGCACATGGATCCTTGCTTTTTTTTTTAAAAAAAAAATGCGGCTTATATTCAGGTGCGGCTTATAATTATGAAATTACTGTAATTGAAACACCGCATTCTGCTACTTAGCTGTGATTTTCCAAGCAATTAGCAATGTTTTCATCAATATATTTGCACTCCTATGAACAAAAATCCCCTTATCTCCCAGCCAATGCCCTGCTCACTGCAGGGTCTAAGCCATAAAACTTCTGTATTTCTCTATTTTCAGTGACTGGTTCTGATTCTCAGCTCAGATTCAAGGATTTGCCAAAAACTTCCACCAAGGAAATTTCTGAGCTTATGAACTGCTGTCTTATCAATGTTCATGTGGGAATATTGCAGTGTTGTCACCCAGGAAAGGAATTCAAATACATCTGAGCAGAGAAGTGAAGAGAACACAAAGCTACTCAAAAATTGTCTTCATAAATGAAAAATGCAGCTTTTTTTTTTTTAAATGAAAAGAACATGAAATGCCCTAAATATCTGGAACAGAACTCCATCCTTTACATGTTTTGTGTTTACTTAAACAAGGTTTAAGCCTTGCTATAGCTACTTCCAGAAACTGAAATGGAATTTATTTTTGATTTTAAAGCCAGGGTTATGATTTTTCCAAAATAATTTCAAAGGGAAAAAAAAAAAAGAGCCCAACTTTTGATTTGAAAGGCTCAGGCTTCAACACAAAACACTTTCCTGGGATAAATGGGGGGATGATTATTGATCCCAGAAGCTGGATATTTGTTTTTACCTCTTATAAAACAAGCTTAAATAACCAGAGTACGCTGGGGTGGGAGACAACCTTATGCAACAGCTTGATAATCTGCATTTTCAGAGCGATCAGCACATTTCTGGGTACGTGAACAGGCGAGTGCCAGCCTGAGTCCCAGAGATTTGCCATGAATCAGCACCTTGGTGCTCACCAGGTGCTTTCCTGGGTTATTTACGAGTGCCACCCGCCACAAAGCAGGTTGTAATTAGCCATGAGAGAGAACCACAGCAGCTTTGGTTCATATAATCAGGCTGAACTTCATCAAAACCCCTGTTGGAGCAGGAGGGTTGGAGTTCCTGTGGGAATTAATATGAAACGTTGCCCGTGGTCAGGGTTAGCTGGAAGCACTCGAGTTTGGAGGGCTGGGAGAGTTGTGCCATGGGTGCTGGCATGGTGAGAATGGAAAATATCAGTGCTTCCCTAAACAGTGGATTTCAGGTCATGGTGGGACATCTGCTCTCTCATCTCTGACACCTGTAAAGTGTCCTAGAAAAACTCAGTGCCAAGGAAAAAGACTTGAGTTAAAAAACACCTCTGCAGGCCTGTGATCACAGGGATGTTCGTTCATTTTTTTCCCACTTTAAAGCAAATTCTCACTCCCTGCTTTCCACTCTCCCTAGCCCTCTTTTTCCCACTACATAACTGCCACCAGTGCTGCCCCATCCCTGAGGGTACCTGGGATAATTTAGGCCAGGCTGGAGGAAACCACATTATTGCTTGTGGTCGTCTCCATTGCAGACAATTTGGTTTCTGGGGGTATTTCCCTTTCAAGAGTTGTATTCCAACAGCTCTGCTGCCATGTGAGGTGGGATAACAGCACTGGGAATTCACAGGATCCACTTCAGGAGCTCTCAAGGACCCCCAGCCTGCCTGAGGACAAGTGTCCCAGCACAGCAATTTTGGTGGCTTTGCCACAGCTCAAATGTTCTCCTTGCATGTGTGCAAGACCTGCTGCTGAGGGGACAAGACCACATTGACCTGCTCTCTCTTATCTCAGAGAAGCTGTGGCATAATCTCTGAAGAAAGGGCTTTGTGGTTCAGTTCTACAAATTGTTTCCCACAAATTACATTTATTGGTTATTCTTGAGATTTAAAAAAAAAAAAGAAGAAGAAATATCCCTCCTTTTGGGATCATTCCATCTAGTGCAAAAATTGTTTATAAGGCTTTCTTTTCCCCAACACATTTTGTTCTGGGATTGTTTGAAGTAAAAACAGCTTTAGGGCATGATCCAAGTTTAATCAGGAAGTACCAGAGTCATATTGCCTCTAATTTTGTTTAAATATTTCCTGGGAAGTAACACAGGGTTGAGAAGATGGGTTGTGGGAAATGCTCTCCTGCTCCTCTCCTCCCTCAAGGCTGCAGAGAAGGGGAATTGGACAATTGCACTCAAACTTCAGGTGCCCCACAGTCCATGGAAGGGAACAGGCACAATTAGGACGTTATTAGTTGGGTTAATAACTCTAATCATGGAATCACAGAATGATTTGGGTCGGAAGGGACTTAAAAATCATTCAGCTCCAACCACCCTGGGATGGGCAGGGACACTTTCCACTAGAGCAGGCTGCTCCAAGCCCTGCCCAACCTGGCCTTGGGTCCATCCCGGAATGGGGCATCCACAACTTCATGAGATGGGATGAAATCCCACCCTAAACCTGCCAGGATCCATCCTCTATTAGAGATCTGACTGGTAGATGTGCGGGTGAATTTATGAGGAGCTTTCACAGATCGATCCAGAACTATCACAGCACATTTTTACCATTTTGTTACATAAATTTGCCCAGATTTAGGTCTTTTGAACCCCATTAACCCCCTCCCACCATCAGGCAAGAGAACAAGCACAGGAAAGGTGAAACTCAGATGTCCTTACGGTCCTGCCAGCTTCGTTGTTGTGCCGGTTCATGGCTGAGCGAGCGTCGGGCCTGTTCTCCCGCGCATCGGCGAACTCCCGCGACACCATGCTGCCAAACTCCACGTCCTCGCTGCAGCCTCCCCACTTCCAGCCCTCGCCGGGAGAGCCCTTGTGGCGCGTGTCACAGCCGCAGATGGTGGCCGAGCCCTCGGCGCAGGACCTGGTGACAGCGAAGGCCACGCCGGCCGAGGCGATGGCGTGGACAAAGGCCGACTCCCGCGTGGCTGTGGAGAGAGAAGGGGTGAGGAAGGGCCAGGGAAGGATGGGTTTGATCAGCCCTTCTCTGGAGGGCGTGGCACAAGGCCAGCAAAGCCTCCTCTTCCCTGTGGTCTGGCTTGGAGCCGCTCCAAGGACGTTTTGTTTGGCGAGGAAATGAGCTCCTGTGCAGACAGGGCCAGGCTTGAGGTCAGCCAAAAAAAGTTCTGCCTGGGGTCATCCTCAGGTCTTTGGGTAGGGCCATGGCACCAGAGAAAGCTGTGCAAACCTGAATTGCAGGGGGCACATGGAATATTCTGTGTGGTGCTGTGCAGTCAGTGCACCACAGGGCCAGACCCTGAACCGTGGGATTCACTTCAGACATGCAGAATTTGGGTGTGATCTCCAAAAAATGGAAAATGCTCGTCTACGCTTCAATGACAGCCTCACGATTCACCTGATGGTGGGACCAGCACCAGGTAAAGCTCCTCTTCCTTGTCAGGTGTCTGGAAGGCAGGAAAATGCCAGCATGGTCACACCCTCAGGATGTAAACCCAACGCTGTCCCCACCCTCCATCTCTTTTTCCCTTTTCTTTTCCTTTTCCTTTGTGCATCTCTCTGTCACAGTACTCAAGGTGCACCTTGCACCTGCCCCAAGTTTTCCTCACTTGCCTGATCAAGGTTCCCACCAAGGGGACTGGAAATGAGCTCTCCTTTGTGCCCATTGCCTCAGGCTGGAGGTGGGATCAGCCAGAAGATGTCCTGGTTAAGGACTGAGGAGTTTTAGTCTTTGTGGAGAACTTCCATCACAGCCTTCCATCCCAGGGACATGGGCAGGGAAGGCTTTCCTGGATGCCAGTGCTTTTTTCACAAAACAAAACCCAAACTTTTCAAAATGCATTTTGAGTGAGGAACACTCCAAGATGCCAATTTTTATTTCCCTTTCTCCTCACAGTTTTGATTTCTTCGCTCACAGGAAATGAACCTGAAGCTCAACACCGCACCTCAGAAAATACCACTGATTTTTGGCTGCAGAAAATGGGATTTTTACAATTTGAACAATTCTAAGCAAACACAATAATTCTGATAACTGGCCTCTCTTAACCTCCTGCACTATTCCCCACTCACCTCACGCTAACTGACCAGTTATCCCTGAAACTGTGTTGTTTCTGACACTTCTCAATGATTCTACTGAGTTATTAAAATATGAATGGATCCATAAAGGCACAAAGTCACATTTTCAGTTGATGCACCTTCAAAGCTCTCTGAGCTTTGTATCAGCTGACTGCTCAGAAACCACTCCAACCTTCCCTGCACCAGATTTTGCTGATCTGAGCTTTCCCTGGGCATTTTTGGCTTCATCTTTGCCTTTCCAGATGCTTCCAGGCTTTCCTAATGTGAGGAGAGTTTCATGCACCAAGCCAAAAAAGTCAACGTGTTTTTGGGGAGCAGTCACAACTGGGGAGCAGTCCTGGCTGGGTGGAAGGCTTGAGCAAGAGCTCCAAAGACAACAATATGCAAATCCCACCATGTGCATGAACTTACAGGCTGAAGGGATGAGCAATGTCCTGGAACGTGCTTGTCAGGGCACCTGGGGAGGTTATTAAGTCACTGAGGGCAACAACCAAAAAGAAAAAAAAAAAACAAAAAAGGAAAATGCAGGAACCCTCAGGTCGCCAGTGTGATTTTGAAAAGCTCTTGTTCAGCATCAGTCCAGCCTGGAGGATCCCAGCACCCTGCAAACGATGAGCATGCAGTTCCTGAGTGTGAAAGCTCAGCTATGAGCAGGAACAGGAGAGTCCCGTTCAAACAGGACTGGGGACTCTGCATCTTGTGCCTAGTGGGATCCAGAAACCAAATTTTGGTGGTGGAGAGCTTCGTATGAGGTCTGCAAGGCTATTTTTGACCAGCCCTGGAGTCTGTGAAAAATAAAAGAACCAAATTTTGGGAGTGGAGAACTTCGTATGAGGTCTCCAAGGTCATTTTTGACCAGCCCTGGAGTCTGTGAAAAATAAAAAGCTTCTCATAAAGGCCAGTGAGATGAGGTGGTGGAGTGGATGCCATTGCAATCTGGGAGGGAGGTGGAAAGGTGGGAGGTGCAGTGCTGGCCAGAGAAATGCTGACACACCTCCCACATCCTCCCAGTGTGGCCCAACTAATCCTAAAACCTTCCCATAAATTCACAGAATGGATTGGAATGTCCTTAAAGGTCCTGTAGTTCCCATATTCCCAGTTTTTCTGCTCAGGGCTGCTTCCACCTCATCCTCCACCCAGTTTGGGGTTGGGACTGGTCTGACTCTTGTGCAGAATTTTGCACTTGGCCTTGCTGAGCTGCAGGAGGTTTGCACAGGTCTGCCCAGCTCCCTCTGGATGCTCCCCTTCCTTCCAGCACTGCACCTCCCAGCCTGGTGTCACCAGAAAAAAAAATTCCCTGAGGGTGCCCTGGATCTGTCCATGTCACCCACAAAGAGTGCCAGCCCAACACCAGCCCCAAAAAACACCACAGCATCTCCTAGAGTGCCACCATACAGATAATTCCTTGTTTGTGGCTTAGGAAATTGTTAGTTAAGATTTTTTTTAAGCTGTGAAAAGTACACAGTTTTTGTTTCTCATAGGGAGCTAAAACTTTCTTAAGTTGTTTTAAATACAAACATTCCTCAAGCAGAAAAAGAAAACATAAACACTTGTTGTTTTACAAGTAACTGTGCTGTAAATACATAACAAAAATTGTTTTCTTATTCTGAAGCTGCAAGATTCTTAGGAAAACATAAACACTTGCTATTCTACAAGTAACTGTGCTGTAAATACGTAACAAACATTGTTTTCTTATTCCATCTAATAATTTTCTGTTCTGCCTAAGTTTTGTATAGTAATTTCACAATTATAAGCTGCACCTGATTATAAGCTGCACGTCTCCATAGCCAGGTAGACCACGGGATCTGTCCATATATAAGCCGTACCTGAATATAAGCAGGTTTTTTTGTTTTGTTTTTTTTTTTAAGGCGAGGATCCATATGTAACAAAGTAACGAGTTAGTAGCAGAATCGCACCAGCGCGGGGTTTGGTGTCAGGTGCTCAAGTTGCAAACAGTTTCCATAGACCAGCAAAGCCTTTAAAGGCAGCCCCAGGCGCCCTCCCCAGCCGGCTCTCACTTCCAGGTGGGCATCTCGCTGGGATTTGTCCATAAATAAGCCGCACCTGATGAGAAGCCGCACTATTGGGGTAGGCTGGATTCTTCAATGAAAAAGGTGCGGCTTATAATCGTAAAATTACTGTAATTTTCATTATAAATGTATCCATGTTTTAGTCAATAAACAGCCTCTTCTCTAAGAGTTGCCTTTGAGTGCTGTCTTGCTTTCTCCTCACGTAATAACAACATTTGGAGGTTCCACTGAACATATAAAGCTTCCACCAAAATAGTAACAATGAGAAAAGGAGGCTCAGGGGGAACCTGGCCGGAAGGGACAGCCAGGGGGGTGTTAGGTTCTGCCCCATAGAACAGGGACAGGAGGAGAGGGAATGGAGGGAATGGCCTAGAATTGTATCTAGGATTGGCTATAAGGGAAATTTGGATATTTGGGGTGGATATTAGGGAAAATTTCTTCGCTGAAAGGGTTGCCAGGCACTGGCACAGCTGCCCAGGGCAGTGGTGGGGACAGCTGGAGCGATTTAAAGGGATTTGGCACTTAAGGACATGGGATACCAGTGAATGTGGCAGTGCTGGGTTCATGTTTGGACTCAGTGACCTCGTTGTCTCTGCAACCCCCTCCAAAAATTAAATCCTCACTGCTTTAATTCTGCACATGAAGCTTCCCATGAGGAGTGGAAGCAATTCTGGAGACTTTGCTTTGGAGAGCACTGTCAGTGCTGGGCACGACTTTCAGCTGAGAGAGACACACCAGGGTCAAGCAACAAAAATGCCATGCACTTCCCTCCTCATATTTTTATTTTCTCTGAGAAAGAGAAGCCCCCAAATTCTAAAACTAACCCAAGTCGTTGGTCTTTTCCAACCTGAAGGATTCTACGACCCAGTGACTCTGTCCAGAACTCACCAAACCCCAGGGCGCTTCAGGCAGCGCAGCCTGGAGAATTCTGGAAGCAGTTCCAGGCAGATTTGGAGACCAAACCCTCAGCTCCATCACCTAAACTCCCCACGGTTTTTTAGGCGTTGCTGAAAGCCAGGAGGGTTCTGATGGGATTTGCCTTAAGAAACACAAATTACAGCGAGCTCTTCTCTTCCCAGAAAGCGCCCAGTGCCTTTTACAGCCTGGGTAGGACGTAATCGCTCCCCTGCTTTTGAAATGCAGCCACCACTTAAGAGCACACAACAGGAAGCAAATCGCGTTGTATCTGATCGTAACTCCCTGGGGAATGCAGGCGGGCAGGGCAAAGCGGCTGGGATCTGCCCTCGGGGCACTGAGCGGCTCTGTCTCTTGAGAAAGTCGCGGCCGATCTCTTAATGACTCCGCTGGAATTAGGGCACTGGGTTTAACATCTCCTGCCCCTAAGTTAAGGCAGCGGGTTCGATATTGACGCAGATGGAGCGGTGCCATGGTGTGAATCACGTCCTGCCACCTCCCCTAGCCATGGCACTGTCCTGCCTTTCCCTGAGCATCCCTGAGCATTTCTGACACTGCGGGCACTGTCCTTCATTTCTCTCAGCATCCCTGACCCTGCCGGCGCTGTCCTGCCTTTCCCTGAGCATCCCTGACCCTGCTGGCACTGTCCTTCATTTCTCTGAGCATTCCTGACCCTGCCGGCTCTGTCCTTTCTCCTCTGAGTATCCCTGACCCTGCCGGCTCTGTCCTGCCTTTCTCCGAGCATCCCTGACCCTGCTGGCTCTCTCCTTTCTTCCCTGAGCATCCCTGACCCTGCTGGCACTGTCCTTTCTGCTCCGACCATCCCTGACACTGCCGGCTCTGTCCTTTCTTCCCTGAGCATCCCTGACCCTGCCGCAGCTCCCCGGAGGCGCTGCAGGAATGGAGAAGGAGCGCAGGGAGATGGAGATAAGCAGAAGGAAAGCATGCACTTGTAATGGAAATGAGGGGTTATTAAGGTGCCATATAAAAATGCACGAGATTTAGGGAAGATAGCAGGGAAGTGCCGTGTGTTTGTCAGGTCGCCTCATTCCTCGCTGGGTGGTTCTGGGGAGTAGCAGCTGTTAGGGCTTAATGGGAGCTTCTGGGAAGTCACCTGGCAGGAGGAGGTTAGCAAGGACCGGGATGTCATGAGGATGTTGAGTTCAGAGCATTTTAACCTCTTTCTTTTGGTCACCGAACCTCTGGGTTCAGCTCGTTGAATTCCTGCCTGCTCCTGAGTTTCCCTGCAGGGCTCAGAGGTTTGGATGTCTGGTGCTTCTCCACAATTCCCTCTCTGTTCTGGGGGACTGAATATCAGTGAAAAAGTTCCTTTAGGGGTATCCTCTAAAGCAGAGATCTCCAAGGCACTGGTCCCTTCTGGAAAGGGTTTTCCTAAGAAGCACCAACTGAAATCTGAGAAACTGAATATCCTGTGCAGAACCTCTCTGACCACTTGTCCCAGCACCAAACCCATCCTGAGATGCAAAACCCCTTGGCTGAGTGGTTTAATTTTGATAATCCAGATGATGTGACCTAAGAATTGCTTTCCTGCTGTGACAGGGCTTTTTTTACGTGACTTTGAGCAAATCCTTTGTCACTCGGTGCTTCTGCTCCCTTATCTGCACACCCGAGGACAATCCTGCTTATCTCCCCTGGAGTCTGCAATGCTAAATTCAGTGATGTCTTCAGGACTGGAGGCACAAGGAATGGGAGCCCAGCAGAGAGTTCTCAGACTGGGATGAGGAAGGTAAATGAGTAACTGCATAAATATCTCAGCTGTCCAAGATGTGAAAACTGCTCTCGTGTGTTCTTCTGCCCAGACAGTGACTTGTTTTCCCTGAATCTTTCCCTGAATGATGCAATTGTTAACCCCAAGTCAATCATAATCAATTAATCATAATTGAATGATTAATACCAGGTAGGTATCCCAGATATGTGGCAAGATGGACTGTGGTGATGCAGTAGGTTGAATAGAATGGTTCATTTTGCTCTGAAAATCCCTTTTTACCGCACCTACTGTGAAACCCTGAGCCCTGACATCCTAAATCTTCCCTTTTTGGAACAGAGTCCTTGGAGTGAAGCACTGACTTAATGCCTTTTTTTGGGTGGGATAAAGTATAAACAACATGGAAAAGAATAGAATTTCCCCAGATAAAAGAGGAGAGAATTCCCAGCCATGTCTGCTCTTGAGGAGAGGATCCTGCTCCCTGTTCCATGATTGGAAAGGCATTGGGAAGGTGTGGCTGTGAGCCCTGAATTTCTGACACCACAGACTTCTGGAGAGAAGTATTTTGCTAAAAATGGAGGAAATGGTTTATCTGTTTAGCAGGACTGTGAGGAAGAGTCGTGCAGGCTTGTCTGAGCTTTGTTTTTCAAAGGTGAAAGTCTGCAAAAGTCGCCAGCTACTTGAGACACCCATCTTTGAGGAGTGGAAGGTGCAAAGGCTTTCCTACATTTTTCTGGTAGGGCAGACTCCCTAATAACATGAAGGAGTGTGAGAAAGGGTTTCAATTCCCTCCTTGGCTCCAGGGGATAGAAACCCACAGCTGTCAGTTAGGATTTGCACAACAGCTGAAACTACACCAACTCTGGATTAAAAGGAAAAAAAACCAACCAAATAAACTACATAAACCCTAAGAACTAAGAAACTGGAACTAAAGCTGGGAACAACCTGGTGTTTCTGGTATTTGGAGCAGCACAAGCCAGACTTTTACACTGGGAGCCCAACCTAGCTCAGCTTTCCCTGTTCCTGTGTCCTTCCTGCACCTTTGGCACCAGGGGCGCTGGAAGGTGCTGTCCAGTGGAAAAGGGTGGTGAGGAATTTGTGAAGGGCTCTGGAAGCCCAGCCTTTGACTGAGGCAAGCTGAATTTGGGTTTTGGCTGCAGCACAAAGATCACCCAGCTGCTCTCAGCACTCTGTGAATCCACCAAGGGTGACACCTCCCCTGGACGTGGCAGCAGAGCTGTGCCATTCCCTTCTGGTCACCCGTGGACACTTCCACGAGGAACGACCAGAAGGGCTTGAAGGAAAGCTCACACTGCATCACTTTGGATGGAAAAGAAGAATCCCAGAAAAGATTACAGCAATTTCACAACTATAAGGCGCACCCTTTTGACTAAAATTTTGATCGAAACCCGGAAGTGCGCCTTATAATCTGGTGCGCCTTATATATGGACAAAGTTTGGAAATTTGCCAACATGGAGGTGCGAGACACGAGAGCTGGGGGCAGGTGGGAGTGCCGGGGCCCGCGGCACCGGGAGGGTGCCTGGGGCTGCGTTTAAAGGCTGCGCCGATCCATGAGAAATGTTTGCAAATTGAGCACCTGCCAGTAAACCCCGCGATGGCGCCATTCCGTTACTAATTCGTTACTTTGTTGCATGAGGATCCTCGCTGCAAAAACAAAATTGCGCCTTATAGTCCGGTGCGCCCTATGGTTGTGAAATTCCTGTAATGTCAAATGAGCTGCTGGGTTGTTGAGCTGTTGGTGGCCCCTGGGAAAAGGAGTTTCTTTAGGCTCTGGCTGCCTCGCAGGCACAGCTGCTTTCTGAACAGCGGGAGTGAAATCCAGCGGGACTGGTGAGTCAGAGCTCCCAGGATTTGCAAAAGCACATGGAGGCATCAGTGCTGGCTTATACCAACACAAATGGCATTGCCTGCTGGCGCTGAAATCCACGTGCAGGAGGAGCAGGGCAGCCCAGCCTGGCCCAGATTCCAGCAGAGGATGCTCTGCTAAACTTGGTTTTAAACTTGCTAAACCCTGAAAGCCAAAAACTGAGAGCTCAGGATATGGGGATGATGCCCCCACCTCACAATGTTCTTTGGGTGCTTAGGAAGAAGCTGGGCAGAGACTTCTCAGTAGAGCCTGTTGAACTAAAATAGGATTTTTAAACTAAAAGGATGTGGATCCAGACACAAGGAAGTAATTTTTGGTGAAGCACTGGAACAGGCTGTCCAAAGAAGGGGTGGATGCCCCATCCCTGGGAGCAGCCAAGGTGAAATTAGATGGGGCTTTCAGCAGCCTGATTATTGGAAAGGAGAGTTGGACTCACTGCAGGGGAGTTGGACCTGAAGAACTCTAAAGGTGTCTTCATACCTAAAGCATCCTAAGAAATGAAGATTCACGTTTTCACAGGACATATTTCTCCCCAGGGAAATGAGTGGGGAAAAAAAATTGTTAAAAACCTTTTTTTTTTTTTTTTCTTTTGAATGATCACCAAGCAGAAAAATCATTTGCCAATCAGAACTATTAAATATTGGCCCAGCACCAGGGCAAGGCAGAGAACAGGGAACTCCTTGGCACACGCTGGCTGACAGATCCATGCACAGGCAGAGCCCAAGTGCTGGAGGGGAACGAGCATCGTTCCCATCACAGGGGAGGAGGAGGAGGAGGAGGAGGAGGAGGAGGATCACAGGGGTGTCACGGCTGCTGGGACCCTGGCAGTGCTGGAGGGAAAGATACTGGGAACGTTGGAAACCAAATATTGGCTCTGGCAGCCTCGGAGGCAGCCGAGCTTCACTTTGCTCACATTCCTCTCAAATCTTGAGAGGATCCCATCTCAGATAAAGCAACAGAAAGATTTTACACAAATCTGGCTCAGCCTCCAGCTTCCCTCTGGAGAGGTCCCTGTTTCCAGTGCTTTTCCCATTTCCCTTCACCCATCCTCACCATCTGATCTCCTGCAGCACCTCAGACCTGGCACCTACTCAATTACTCCTTTACTCCTTAAAAGTGGGTCCTTATCCCATGCTTTCCTCCCTCTAGGATGGAAGTTGTGGCCTTGGATGTGCTCCAAGGGGACAAGTGAGGTTTCCTGGTTGGGAGGGAAGCTCATTCCACAGAGCACATCCCCAAATTCTGCAGCGTGAGCAGCGTTCATCCTGGTTAGGCTGGAAAACACTTCCCTAAGTGACAGCTTAAGGAGGAGATCCTGAGATTCTGAGATCTTTAAAGCTTTTGTTTCTTTCCTTGGTGTCACTCCCAAGTGTCCTGACCCCAATTTCCTGCTCAACCCAGGGATCCCTTGTGGTGGCTCTGAGGATTCCAGAGGCTTTGGGAAGAGCAGAACCTGGTGACTGCCTCACCCAGTGGGATTCACATCCTGCACAAGGAGGCTCTCTGGACATGGGTGACACCAAAACTCTGCCTCAGTTTCCCCATATGAAGCACAACAGGCAGAAAGCTCATCTTATACTCTCCATCCTGAGCTTTGGGCACCATTTCAGCCTGCAGCATCTCACAGGGGAGGGGAGGACAGCAGTTTTCTCCTCAGCCAGGGCTGCATGATGCCTTTTTACCCACGAGTGATGCTGCTGCTGGCATCACTGTTTATCCATGTGCCCTTCCAGGAGAACCTCAGCACCTGGAGCTGCCTCTGGGCTGAGTTGTGGTTCCTCATTGCAAAGGGGTGGGACTGGAGGACCTCTCAATGTCCCTTCCAACCCAAACTATTCCATTATTTTATGACATGGAGACTCTCTGACCAGCTCCTCATCTGGTTACAGGTCTTGGCAGCAGTTCCAGAGCAGCTCTGCCTTGCATTGAGCTGTGCCCAGGGTTTTATAAATCCCCATCCATCTTAACCTCAACACCTTGATTACTTGGGAACCTTTGCACAGGAGCAGAGCCTAAATGGGATCCTTTGGATGCTGAAGGATCACAAATTGCATTCCTCAGAGATCTCTTTGCCATCGGAGAATTACAGAATCACAGAATGGTTTGGATGGGAAGGGACTTTAAGATTGTCTCATTCCATGGGCAGGGACAACTTCCACCACCCCAGGTTAATCAGAGCCCACTCAGCCCAGCCTTGGACATTTCAGGGATCGGAACTCCACAACTCCAGTCTCACACAGTTCCGCAGACTGGCCAGAATGATCTGGAGTGAAACCCAAGCTCTGTTGCCCTTGCCTGCTGTGTAGATTTGAGTCACATCCCCTCCTCTTCAGCAGCACCCCCACATTTATTTGGGTTTATTTCCAAACCTAGGGTAGCCCACTCTGCCAGAACAGCAGTCCTTGGGGGCTGCAGGTATTCAGAGCTTTCCCTGGGATGGGATGAGGGTGGCTCAGCACCCTCAGCACCCTCAGCACAGCAGGAGCTGCCCCATGGCTCTGTGTGACACCATAGCCTGTCCCCTTCTCCACAAAGAGCCCTGGCAGCTCCGTGCCCAGCTGGTTCCACACAGTTTCTCATCAAAATCCAGCTCCAGGGTTTGCTGGGCTTTTTAACCACTTAAAAATCAGGCCCCTAAATGCAAAGACTTATGCAAAATGCATAATAACAAGAAGTTAACCACACCTTTGCATATCTGAAAGGAAAGGTTAGCTTTGGGTTCCATCTGTGTTTTGAACGGAGTTCTGATTGAGTTCTTGTTTCCTCTGAACCAGCTGTGCTAGTGTCAACACATCCCTGGGAAGATGAAAGGCCCTAAAAAGACATTTGATCAGATTAGCTGTGATTCAGCTCATTGGAGGGAAATTATTAAATGGGCAATTCCTGCCAGGGAACATGAAGGTGATACAGATAAGAGGGAATGTTGGATTGAAGGAGCTTGGATCAGCACAGCTTGTAAAATCCTGAAGGCCAAGTTTCCCCAAAGAATCTGAATGGTGGGATCTTTTCTCATTCTTTTTATTTTCCTTTTCACTTTCCCTCAGCTCTTTGCTCACGGTTGTCGTTGCACTGGAGCACAGCAGAGCTGCAACCTCCAGTGCTGTGGCGCTCAAACCTCCAAACCTTTCCTGGTACTTCCAAAACCTTTCTGGCACTTCCAAACCTTTCAGGCTGCACCTGAAACAGGTTAACCCAGATTGCCAGACCCAGGGCAGCCTTGTGCCCTGGGAGCAGGGCCAGTGCTCCTGCTGCCCTCAGACCCCTGGCTTGCAGGCTGGAATGCTCCCGTTAATTAGGGGCTGTCAAAACAACGCCAGGTGATGTCACAGGTAAGCAGACCCCCAAGAGAGGAGATTCAGGATGGTCTGGTATCAGTAAGGAGCAGACATTCCCTTCTCTCTGTCCCTATCACCCAATCTCTGCTGATCTCATCGTTACCCTGTGTATCTCCCTACCTGCCCTTCATGCTTTATCTGGCTTTCTGTGGGCTTGGTCATGGTGTCTGATCCCCCCCTTCCCTCCACCCCATAAATGCCTTCTCCTGAGTATTCCAGTATCCCATCATCCTGGAGCAGCATGGTCCCCTCCATCCTGAATTATCCTCATCTCCCCAACATCCCTGGGAGGCTCTGGACAAAAGGAAGCTGCGTGATTAGCAGAGGTGCTCATTGTGCCCAGCACAGAGTCCTTAATGAAAGGGGAAGGTGGAGAAGGAGTGGGGTGAAATTCTCCAGGTTAAAGGATCATTGGGGGTCCCTCCTGACTTTGGAAAAAAAAAAATAAAATAAGGCAAGCAAAAAAAAGGTGAGCCCCAAAAACCACTACACAAAACAGCCCCAACAGTCAGTAGGATACAGGGAAGCAATAAAAAAATATAAAAAAAAAAAAAAAAGGGAATATAATTGTATTCTGTTATCAGAAGCAACATGGCTGAACAAAAGGATCTCCTTCGCCCACCTGAGAATGGAATGTGAGGCTCCATTTGGC
Source organism: Sialia sialis (assembly GCA_009812075.1). Classification (NCBI taxonomy): domain Eukaryota; kingdom Metazoa; phylum Chordata; class Aves; order Passeriformes; family Turdidae; genus Sialia; species Sialia sialis. The sequence continues at coordinate 1,958,247 of VRYO01002734.1, read as the reverse complement.
TGCTCTGATCGCATTTGACAGCCCCCCTCGAGACTGCCTGGTTGGTATGGCAAATCGTCCTTATTACCTGCTGGGGGGAATGAATCCCCCTTTGTGCTGCCACTGTCACGCCGCATTAGGTTGACAATAGCCCCAGATATTTTATATGAAATTTGCCCTCGCTTGTGATTAGCCAGCACCAACTAAGTCATAGCAACCTAGAACTATGCATTGGCCGGGCCCCGTTGTCGGCCGAAAGGGAAATCCCTATTCAAATGGTTTAATAAAACAATCGAAAGGGCGTGTGAATCGTGAAAAGCATTTTCACTTTTCTCTTTAGCTTAATCTCATGGTCGCTGGGATATTGTGCTCCGAGCAGACCCCAGCAGGGTGTGGGCTAAGGTCCCCCATCAACTTCTTTTACAGCCTCCTTTTCTGCGAGTTAATGATATACCGGTGTGATTGCCTCCCGCAGCAAGAAGAAACACGCATTTGATGAAAAGGATGGACCTCCTAACACATCCTAAATGGCAACAATTTCTCATCCAGAGGTCACAGGTCATAACCTGGATTTTGAATCACCACCCAGATCTTTTTTTGAAAGCCCTGCTGAAGCTGGGGGGGTTCGGTGAGGCTGTTTTACACACAGGCACACTCACACACACACACAGAGACACGGCGTTATCTCCAGAGGTTCCTGCCCTGCTTGAGCCCTGAGCTTAGTGCTTGCCAACAATTGGATTTTTTCCCTGGTTTGGGGCTACATTTTGCTGCTTTTCACATCCTCCCAGCCCTGGGGAGAGGTGGGCAATGCAAAGATGTGCAGCCCCTGAGGGTCATCCAGAGCTCAGCAACAGCCCCGCCTGAATCACCCCAAATTTGTCACACCCCCAGCCCCAAAGGGAGTTTTGAGCTCTCAAAAGTCTCCCCACTCTCTTCAAGGTGTGGAAAAGCTCCCCCAGTGCTGACCCCACACACGGGTGAGAGGTTTGTCAGATTTTTGGGAGGAGGGAGAAGGAGACACACAGGCTTCCCCTTCTGCGTTCCTGCTCCTCTTCCTCAGTGGGGCTGGGAGGAAGCAGGGACCCTGCGAGGCTGGTGCTCATCTCAGCATTCACCTGAGCAGAGCAGAGCTTTGCCTCTGCAAGACCAGGCTGGAAATCCCCAGGGTAACAAGCTCCCTCATGAACTCCCCAAACAGCACAAACCAAAGGTGGAGGAAGGGGGAAGCAGCACAGGAACCTGTTCAGTTTCCCCCTCTTTCCCTTCCTCCTGATTCCCCTCACAAACCAGGTGGGGCGTTCATCTCCTGCTTGAACATCAAGGTTCTCCCTCCAGGATTTCCCACCAAAGCTCAGCAGGAAGGGTGGGCCTGCACAGGCTCTCATGAGGGACCCTCTTGGCCTCCAAAATCCATGTTAACCTCTCCTGGAAGGTGCTCACATGAGCTGTGGTGCATTTCCAGTGCAGCTCCCCACATAATTGCGAGCTATCTGGGGCAAGGAATGATTCTGTTATTAAGTGCTTGTACACTGTTTAGCACAATGGGGCCCTGATCTCTGCTTGGGGCCTCAGAGTCTGCTGTAATACAAATAATTAACCATAATAGAGCTGGGAAAATATCTTAATAAAACCATGGAATCAATTTGAGGCAATTAGGCAATTTTTCAGCTTGCAGAGGTTTTTGCTTTGCAGGCTCCACTTGGAGAAGGGAGGGGGTCTGGGTGCTAGAGGAGCTGCTCACCTCCCTGCAGCAGGCTTGGGCAATCTGGGTTTTGTTGGGGTTTTTTAGGATTGTTTTGTTTTGTTTCTGTGGGTTTCAGTTTCTCCCAGCTGGGGAAGCAGAAATTTTGGTGTAACTCCCACAGCATAGAAGCCACTTTTTATAAATAGCTCGTGAGAGGAAGCATGGTTTGGAGGCTGGATCTGCGGTTCCTGAGGGAGTAGGGGCTCAATCCTACAAAAAACAACTTTCAAACAGCTCCTCTACCCCTGCTGCCCACCTGTGAGATGAAGAGCCGTCATTATCTTCCCACTTTCTAATCCCAAACACTTGAGGACAATGCTGGGGAATTTCAGCTCTATTTAGACACCGAGGAATAAGGAAATTGCAAAGCCCCAGAGAGAGGCTGGATGATTTACAAGCAATTTAAAGTCAGCAGATAAGCTGTGCATGACAGATATTGTGATTATAGTTGGAGCTCTCGTAGAAATTTCCAGCAGAAAAGAGAGCTGAATGCACTGAGCACTTGTCTGAAATGTCTCCAGTTGTGTGTCCATCACTGGGGGAGTGAGGACACGGCTGGGGGAGCTCCTGAGGATGGGAAACCCAACCAAAACAAGAACCTCACAAACTCAGTAGAGCTCCTTTCCACAAGGAAACACCTCCACCTCCCATGAACACATCTGCTGGCCAGGATAAAGGCTCAGAATTTTGTCATGCATAGATTTTCATGGGGCTTGGGAGGGATGTTTCTCATAGACCCATGGAATCATGGAATCACAGAGTGGTTTGGGATGGAAGGGACATCAAAGATCTGGTTTCAACCCCGCTGCCATGGACAGGGACATTTTACACTGTCCCATCCAACCTGGCCTTGGACACTTCCAGGGATCCAGGGGCAGCCACAGCTTCTCTGGGCACCTGTGACAGGGCTTCACCACCCTCCCAGCCAGGAATTCCTTCCCAAAATCCCATTTAACCCTTCCCTCTCCACCTTGAAATCATTCCCCTTGCTCTTTCACCCCTGTTCTGAGACATTGCCTTAAATCTTGCAGTCCTAAGAACAGAAAAAGTGTAAAAAATGAATGTCCTCCTCACGTTGTTTTTGCATTGCTGAGAAAAGTCTCTGAGCTGGTGATCATCCTGGTGCTGGTCCCAGATATGGAGAAATGAGTCCTAGAGCTTAAAAACTGAAGGAAATGATCCTGACCACAATTTCAAAGTGGACCTGCACCGTGTCCTAATCAATATTTAATTTTAGCCACCATGAGGAGTCAGCCTGCCATCGTGTTGGGCTGAAAATGTCATTGGCTGGGTTTGGAAAGTTGAAGAAAACACAGAAGTGAATCCATGGCTGGGGGACCTCCTGGGAATGTCACACCCTGAATAAGAAAAGCACCTCGTGTTCTTGGTGAACATAAGACCACAGAAATGTGATTTGTGGAAGTTCTGTGTTAGCTTCACTGTCAAATCATAGGCAGAAGTATAATAATAATAATAATAATAATAATAATAATAATAATAATAATAATAATAATAATAATAATAATAATAATAGCAGCACTAAAATAGCCACAACTTGTATGTGCTTGTGATTTAAAACAGTGAAGCTCTCACCTTGCCCTCACCACTGTGAGTGACCTCCAAAAAACCCCCAAAATCAAATAACCTGCTGTAAAAGCAGAGGATACCAAACACCTGCAGATAATTCTTCATCGTTTGTATTCACAAGACAAACCAATTCCACTCAGCTGATGCTGCCTTTCTTCCACCCAGGTTTCTGAAGCTCAAATAATGACCACCTTTAATCAGAGAGATGCCACACACTGCTCAGCCCTCACCAAAATCCTCTCTCCTCTAGGGATGATCTCTTCCAGCACTGGAATTTTTTCCTCCCAGGCAAGGAAAGCAATGGGGACCTGGAATGGGAATAATCCCTGGGTTGGGATTGAGGAGGGAGCAGGTCTGGAGGGAATGGGAAGAGCAGGGAGGAGCTCTGGGTTTCCACGCAGCTTCCATCTCTGGGTTCACCCATTTTAAACCAAATGACAACAGATCCTTTGTGACCC
>VRYO01002734.1:1905493-1930026 GCA_009812075.1 Sialia sialis | reverse complement strand
ATACAAAACTGGATCACAATTTATGGACTAAAAGCACCGTTTCAGGCTTCAGAGGACTTCTAAGTGCATGTATTGCCTCTGACACCTTGTTGGGAAGGGAGTTTCAGGGTGCCACATACCCAAAACTCAATCCATATAACCAAGACTGGGACTTAGGCAGAATTCACAGATTTGGGAGGTAGGTGGTCTTATCTCTGTAAGCCATGTGGAGAGAAGCCTTCATTGAATTCTCTGGGGGAGAACATGAATTGAATTGTTCCAACACATCCTCCATCCTTGGACTACAGAGAGTCCAAAATGTGGAAGTTTTCTGGTGCTGAAGTTGACTTTGATGGGAACATCTGTAGAGTTTTTCATCTGTAGTGACCAAGATCCTTCCCAAAGCTTTCCAAAATCTCTTGTCCAGTTCCCACCAAAGATAAAGCACCCACTGAGCTGCCATCAGCTTTTTGCTCCATCCACCATGTTGTGAAGCCCAGAAGGAATTTTCTGAGCTATTTCAGTAGGACCCTGAAGAAGTTGAGGATTCCAACCTTGTAAACTTTAATCATATGAATATCCAAACTCCAGCCTGTCTCTGGGGTTATTTTTGGTGGTTATTACCGTGGTAGAATGAAAATACCAGTCATAGGAAGAGGAGTTTATAGGTTGGTGCCCTCAACTATTCGTTTCCGTTGCTGGGAAGATCATCTCAGATTAAAAAAAAAAACAAAAAAACAAAACATGTAGAAATACCTCTAATTGCTTTTTTACACTGCTCCCTGCTCAATCCAGCAGGGAAACAGTCACACCTCACTTTGATCTGTGTTACAGTCTGGAAAGTTTAATCTGCAAAAGACAATCTCCAGCAGGAGCTTTGTTCTCAAGGTGTCATCAGGCCCTGGGATGGTGCAGCACAAATTTGGCATTTCTTGGGATGCTTGAGGTGCAGGGTGGGATCTCAAAACATCTCCCCATGAGTCCTCCTCATCCTCCTCATCCTCCTCATCCTCCTTCTCCTCTCCTGGCTCTCTCGCAGCTCCTGGGCTGTGATAACATCTCCCCTCTTTTTGTTTCTACTTTGCTTCCAGGTGTAAACAATTTCTCCCTCTCTAAAGTCAATTTATCTTTAGGATATTCTTTCAGCTCCCTGTCACTATTATTGATCATCAGGTGGGAACCCTATGAACCTTCCAGCCTTCTCCTCCACCCAGAAGAACCCAGCAACAGCCCAACAACCAAACCTTCAGAAAAGATTGGGAAAGTCTATAAAGATCAGAATCTCATTTCAGTGTTGCTCAACTCTCTCATAGCTCCCATCATTCATTTTTTTTCTCTCGCTGTTCCCAATGATCAAACCTGGCATTTGCATTTTTCCACTCTCCCGAGCTGTCCTCCTAAACAAACTCCTTCATGTGGGCAGTTTTGAAAACGTGGTGTCGAGAAATGGGCAGAGTGTCATCTGCTGTGGTCTAACCTTTACATTCCCCAAGCCCCAACACTTCCTGGATGCACTGACCCCAACCTCTCCTTTTCCCCTGGAGAATTCCTGAAGCTCTCAATTTTACAAACACACTCAGAGCTCAAGCCTGAACCAAGGGAAAGGGGTCAAAGAGTTTTTCTTTTCAAAACCAATGAGGTTTCTCTTCCCACTAGCACAGGAGGAGCCACGCTGCTCTGTATGTCCACAGCCAAAGTTCTTAGCTTATCTTTAAGACTTGCATGCCCTGAAGTGTTTAATTCAACCTCCAGTGAGCATTTTTCTTTGCCAACACACCTAGAGAGCTCTTAATTTCCCTTATCTCAATCTATCTGCTCCTTCAGCAGAGCCGTTGTAAATAAGTACCTGGCCACCTTCTTAATAAATTACATGTACCCTCCCTCTTGGAATGGACACCCCAGCCAGGTTAGGAGGGAGAAATATGCAGGAAATTCCTGCTCAGAGCTTTTTTTTTTTTTTGCAGAAAAAGAGAAGGTTTCAGCTCTGGATGACCTCCTTGTACAGCACCACTCCGCTGATTTTTCAAGGTCACCACCTCCCCAGCGTGTCAAAAGTCCTTGACACAGGACTCCTACACCTGCGCCTTCTCCCTGAATCCTGTCATTCCTCAGCTTTGCAGGAGCTGTGTTTTGCTGTTCATCTTGGAGAGGCCTTTGGAGAGCTTCCTCCAGGGACGTCCTTCTGGGTTCCCTGACACAGGGGAAATAACTTCATTTATTAAAGCTGAACAGCAAGGGGGAAACTTGCCAAATGACCCAGGATAAGACCCTGAGAGCACTTAAATCCCACCAAACACAGAGAACTGAGCACCAGGAGTGACTTTGGTGAAGAATTAAATCAAAGGATGTCCCTCTGAGGGATTTATGTTTTCTTTAGATGCCCTAAGTGCTCCTCCCATTTCAGGGAACCCCCTAAAAGCAAGATGCCACACCTCCTCCAAATCCTTCCTTAAGATTCATCCAGCTTTCCAGAGGTTCAGCTCAGCCTCTGTCTCTTTCCAAATTATTTTTCCCTCTCTGTGGTGCCACGTCCCTTAGAAGAATCTCAGCCATGCAGTGAAAGAGAGGACAAATTTTGGGAAGTGGTTTGTCTAAAAAGATGCATTTCCACCATACATCTGTGGTATTATGATCCTAAAATATGGAGAAGATGGCTGGAGAAGTGTCCCTGGGTTGTGAAAAGTGTTAAGGCAATCTCCTCAAGGGCTGTCTCACATCTCCTGGCACCAGAGTGATGAGTGGGCAGACCCTCTCATGTCTCAGCACCTTTCAGCTGACCACCATGAAATCCATCTATCTGAGGCTGCCTAAAAAAAGGGTTTTTTTGGAGAAATGAGCAGCTGGAAGGCTATGAAGGTTCCAAAAACAGAATGACTAATGGCATTGAATGTCAAGAGGTACGATCTGTAAATCAGCAGAGACCAAAGCCCACAAACCCTCAAGACAGAGGAAGTGTGGTATCCATCTCACACGGATAACTGGGAAGGATTTCCCAAATGCAGAGACCAGGAACAGGAGATGACCCTACTGTGTTTTTTCACTCTGGACACACAAATATTCACACAAATAGTCCAAAGAAAGTTGATTCGAGGGATGGAGGATAAGGAAAGGCTGAGAAAATTGTATTTGTTCAGCTTGGAAAAGAGAGGACTTTGAAGGGACCCACAAGAAGGATGGAGAGAGAGAAATTATGAGAGCCTGGAGTGCCAGGACAAGGGGGAATGGTTTCAGACTTCCAGGGATGGATGGATTTTGGGAAGGAAGTGCCCAGAGCAGCTGTGCCCAGAGCAGCTGTGGCTGCCCCTGGATCCCTGGAAATGTCCAAGGCCAGGTTGGACAGGGCTTGGAGCAGCCTGGGATGGTGGAAGGTCCCTGCCATGGCAGTAGAACTGGAAGATCTTTAAGATCTTTAAGGTCCCTCCAACTCAGGGCACTCTATGGTTTTATGAATCGATGACTTGAACCAGCAGCCCAGAGGCCAGGTGGGTGGACAGGCAGAAAAACTAATTCTACATTCACTGAATGGCCTGAATTTTTACAGGAAACATCAATATTCCAGCATAAACATCATTCCATTATGTTTTTCTCTGTTTGACTATGAAAACAAAACCAAGAGATAAGTTAGAATGAAAAGAAGTGGAACTTGTCACACTCCAATATTTTAAATGGAAAAGGAAATCATTCCGCTCACTAATGTCCCTCCAGCACCACAGTAATTTTTTTTCTATCACATTAAATCCAACCCAAACCCAAGCAACTACAAAATGTGGACAGCAACAAAAAATTTAATTGATGTTTTAGTTGAAAACTTGGAAACCACCTTAACACAGATCAGCAAAACGATAGGTTTGGCTCTAGAAGACATGAATCAAGCAACTGATCCTGGTGAAAGATATTTTCCCAGTTTGGGGGCTGTTTGTTGTTTTGCATGGACCACTAACAATCAAGCTTAGACCTAAGCAGTCTAATGAGAGAATTTAATTCAGAAATTATGAGTTTCTTCAACACTGATTGCAGTGGGGTTTTCAATATGTGGCTCTGGGCATCTTGCTATCAAGACTAAGAGATTCCAGAGGGGTTCACAAAAAGAAATTTAAACCTCAAATTCACTGTGCAGGTGTCTGTCCTTGCAGACTTTTTTTTTTCCTACCAGCCTGGAAAAGAAAAAGGCTGCAACCTGCTGGGTTAACTGTTCTTGCTGAATACCTGCTCACCTCCAAGAGCAGCACCAGGGCTATATTTAAATCCTTTTTTCTCTGCTAACCCTGAAAGCATGCCCATAATTTTGTGGCTGAGTCCAATCCTGCCAGCACCCAGGCACGGAGGTGACTTTTCTCCCAGAATAATTCCCTCACCCTTGCCCCGTATGAATAACAAGCAGGGTGCTGGTGATGAGGCAGCAGCCTTGTGTTTTCTGCAGCACCTTTCATCAGAGCTCCTCTGAGCGTGGGACTCACCTCACCCGACTTTGACCACTGGAAATTTGGGAATCTCGGCCAAGCTCGCTGTCTACCAGAGTCCGTGGAGCAAGATCAGCAGCTCCAGAGGGCAGCTCTGCCCAGGCTGGGAGAGATGCCTCAGATAGGTGGGCTGAATCACTGGAGATGCCCAGGAGGCAGCACTGGCTGGGCAAAAATGAGGAAAATAAACTGGACACCTTTTTTTTTTTTTTTTTTTCAAGCTAAAAGGAAGAACTGGGAATTTCGGGAATTTCACTTTTTTTTTGGCAGAATCTCAGAGATCCTTGGAGGGCTGGAAGAAGAGGCCAAGGAAAATCTTTGCTATCTCTAACCTGGACAGCTTATTTGGATAGCTTGAGGTTGGATCTGAAAAATAATAAGCTCAAATGGGTGCTAAGAAAGCAAAAATTCCCTGAGCTGAGGTTTGGCCGGGACAGAGAATTCCCACAGGAACTAAGGCACACCACAACACTCAGCACCTTCCACTCTGAGTGCAAGAGATGTTGCTCTGACTTTGTCTTCCCTTAGGATCTACAGAACAGAGGAGGAGAGAACACAAGTATTAACAACCCGGTTCCTTGGAAAAAGCCTTTGGAACTCTTTAATTACCCAAGGCAATTAACTCCTTTGCTGCACATGACATCTGAAAAACAACCCAGGCAGCAGAAGAATGGCCCCTCAAACCACGTTTTCCAAGCTGGGTGCAGGTCCCAGTGAGGCTGCCACAGCACATCCCACATCTGGGGCTTCTCCCTGGAGGTCTCCCCAGCTCGGAGCTGCCTCCATCCAGCTCCACGCAGCTCATAAAACGTGCCAGCGTGGCAGAGCAGGGCTTTAGAGATGTATAAGCCTTAACATTTTAATCTGCCACCTACACTGCAGTTTATGAGCGCTGTAAATCTTGTGGTTATAATGAACTCATCTAATGGTATTGCTGATGGATAAATTTACCCGGGACGAGGAACAACAGTTACTTGCAAATGAAAGGGGAGTAATTTTAAAGTTTCGTGTAAACACCTTTGCTGCCTTACTTGTGACTTCTCCCAGCCTAACCCCTTCTTCAGGGTTTCATGACAAATGGAAAGAATGTGTGTTTGTGAGGCAACCACGGGCTGGCCTGGAAAAGAACCTGCCTCCTTCTCCCCAGCACTATGCTTATATAACTTGGCCACTGGAATGAAGTTTTGGGTGAAAACAGCTCTAATTTTCTGGGTCAGGTGTGCTAAATTAGGGGAACGGAGGGAAGGGATAAAGCAACACATTAGGCAATGAAAAATGCCTGCACAATGGCAAGATATTTAGACTCCTACTCTGAATTTCAATAATAATTAGGACTGTGGCTAAGTCCTAATGCTCCCAGCTCCCCCCGCTCCCAACCCCTAAAGCATCCCAACTGAACTTTTTTTAAATGATCAGCAATATAAAGTACATCTTGTGGTTTCCAACCTCTCATTAAGGCTCATCCCCCTGCGCTGAGCTCTGGTCTGGGCTGTGTCAGTGCTAAATACCTCGGAGGACTGGGCTCAAAGACCTCAGATCCCTGCAAAGATTGGATTTGGACTTCTAAATTGCTTAAGTGCTTAAGTGCTCGGGGGAATTTTATCCTGAAACTCCCGGGTGATGAAGGCAGTTTTGAAATGAGAGCCACGGGTGGAAAGCGCCGCCAGTTTTTGAGGTTAGCAGCGGCAGGATTTTCGCTGTCCACTGCTCCAAAAAAGCAAATTGCTGCCCTTGCTCACCTTGCCTCCAGGAAGGGGCTGTGAAGATGTGAACGTTGATGTGAAGATGTGAATATTGATGTGAATATTGATGTGAAAATGTGAATATTGATGGGAATATGTGAATATTGATGTGAATATTGATGTGAAGATGTGAATGTTGATGTGAAGATGTGAATATTGATGGGAATATGTGAATATTGATGTGAATATTGATGTGGATGTTGGGCAGTGCTGGGCACACACAGAGCCTCAGCTGGGCACTCACACAAGCTCAGCTCCTGCTCGGGCTTTCCCTGAGTCATCAGGCTCACCAAATGTGTGAACTCACGCTATAATGTTCTCCCAGAAAAATAACAAATTGATTTCATTTTTACAGGCTACAGCATGCTGTATAATTGGAGACACTGCCTTGTCAACTCAGACCGGTCTGACCCGACCAGAGACATTGCTTACAGCTGTTTACGGAGCCATAAAGTTTCCTCCTCTTTGTTTTTCCTTCCTTTTGCTTTTGCACTCTCTCTCTCTCTCTCTTTTTTTTTTTTTTCCCTTTCTTTTCCCCTCTAATGAATCCTACAACTACTTTTTGTTCTGGTCATAAAATGCTCCTCAGGAAAATGCAGGAAGCCTGGATTTAGAGAAGTGCCTCAGTGGAATCAGCAGGGCTTGAGCACATATTTAAAATTGAGAATGTGTTCAAGGATTGTTATTGCACCCAGAGAGTCAATAAGGAACTTGTTGTCACACTTATAGGTGCTTTTTTTTTTTCTTTTTTTTTTTTTTAATTTAATTATCGATAGCAAATTAGAAGTTTGGATTGGGCAACCTCAGGGATTGTTTCCTCTACAGACCCACAGCACAGCTCCAGCTGCAGTGGGAATTTTGCCATTTCCCATCATCACTGTGTCCAAATCTTCAACTCCTACATCACTTTATCAATTCTGCTGGAACTGCCAGCTAGGACTGGGCACAATTTTTTTACATTACAAAAAAATCCACCCTGAAATCTTCTGGGTTTGGCACGTTTGCCAAGCACTCGCAATAAGCTTAATTTTTTCTGACCAATGTAAAAATAACATTTTTATGGAGGGTGGATTTGCAAAAAAAAATTATTTTGTGTAAAAGTATTTTATGTTTTTCTTAAAATACCTCAAAAGTGAAGTGAAATGATTTGATTTTTTGGAAAAAGGGATTTATGATCACATGCCTGATTTCGCTACCATGAAAAAGTTGCTTCACTTTGAACTAATGAACTGGAAAAAAAAAAAAAATCCCAAACCCAAAAGTCCTTTTCATCTACTTGCACTATCCATCAAAATACCTTCTTTGCACTTTGCAATAAATTATGGTTGTGCTTCCTTTCATATCATTCATTCATCATGGAACCTGCTCCTCCTTTGCTCTGAAATGTCACAATTCTCTCACCCAGGGACTGATCCGTGGAGAATCAGCTGTTCCAGAACCACAAACAGACACAAACACCCCTTGCACCTTCTCTGGGGACATTTCTGCCACAGAGTGTGGGAAAGGAACAGGAGAGCGGGACAGGAAAGACAAACTTTCCTCCAGAAATGCATTTCAGGTCTGTGTTCCAGAGAAATTTGACAGAAATGTGGGAAGAAGCAGCAGCAGAAAGCAGAGAGCTCCTTATCCCCTCCTTGCCTCTCTTTGGGAAGAGTTGCAGCAAAAGATGACCTGGGATTAGACAATAAAAAAATCCACATGGAGGAAAGGGAATCCACATGAACAACGAGAAAAAAAAATCTTATTTAGCACTAAAGCAGCAACAAGACTGCTGTGAAACCAAAGCTCAAACTGTTTTTTAGGGATTTTTTTTCTCAAATGAAAGTGCAATTTCTGCTGCAACAGAACAATTGGATTTTTTTTTTATTTTTTTTTTTTTGCAAAGAAACTGCTTTGCATGGGAAAAAAAATCCTCATGGCTCCTTGACATGTTTCAGCTAGATCTCAGTAAAATTAAAGAGGTACAGACTGATGAGTCGCTCAGAGGTACAGGAAAAATGCCAGTGGATGTCCTGGCATTTGTATACACCTGAGAGAGAGAAAAACTCTCTCTCAGAGATCATCTCTCCCAGCAGAAAGAATAACAACCCCAGTAAAGCCCAGTGCAGAGAAAGAAGGGAAAGGTTTAATTTGCTTTTCTACCCCTGTGTCCTGTTTACTGAAATGCATGTGCCGGGTCTCCTTCAGCCCCAAATTTCATTCTGCTGAGAGGGGAACAGGCAGGGAGGTTTCACCATGAGGCTGAAATAGTTTTCTGGGGTTGCAAAGCAAAATCACCTCCATTTGGCAACCCCTGGACAGCGACAACGACCTGAAGTTAAGTCAAGGTTTTAGAATCTGTTTTGGAGAAAGCAAGCCATATATAAATACAGATATATACATTAGACTGGGTGTTGCAAAGGAATTCTTCCCTGGGAGGGTGAGGAAGGGCTGGGATGGAATTCCCAGAGCAGCTGGGGCTGCCCCTGGATCCCTGGAAGTGTCCAAGGCCACTGGACACTGGGGACAGTGGAAAGTGTCCCTGCCCATTGAATGGGATGAGCTTTAAGGTCCCTCCCAACCCAAACCATTCCCAATCCAAATCTCCTGGGTGAAAAAAGGTGATTTCTGTGAAAGGTTCTTCCAGGCCTGCTCTGAATTCCAAAAACACAGCCAGAGCATTTTGGCACCACCACAGCTCAGAGCAGGACCAAGCTTTCCTCTCCAAGCTCCCCTCCCCAAACCTGCTGGGGTCTGGAGAAGAGAATTTCTTCTCTGAGTGCTCTGGCAGATGTGGTGCCTTGATGTTCCTCACAGGAACAGAACTGTTCTCCAGGGTGGAAACTTCCTGCCTGGGGAGGCAGTGCCTGGATGGAAAACATCTGGAAGGGCTCAGGCTGAGGAATGGCAACAAACTGGGGAGAGAGGAAGAACCATGGAACCACAGAAACCTGGAATGGTTTGGATTGGAAGGGACATCAAAGAGTGTCCAATTCCAGCTCCCTGCTATGGCAGGGACACCTCCACTGCCCCAGGATGCTCCAAACACTGTCCAACCTGGCCTTGGACATTCCAGGGATCCAGGGACAGCCACAGCTGCTCTGGGAATTCCATCCCAGCCAGGAATTCCTTCCCAATATCCAACAACCTAAATCCATCCTTGTGCAGCCTAAAGCCATTCCCTGTGTCCTGTCCCTCCAGGCCTTGTCCCCAATCCCTCTCCAGCTCTCCTGGATCCCTTCAGCTTCTCTGGGCACCCTGTGCCAGGTCCTGCCCACCCTCACAGGGAAAGAAATCCTTCCCAATATCTAATCTGTCAGTTTGAAACCATTCCCCTTGTCCTGTCATTTTTTTGTAAATAATTTATTTCCATCTTTCTCATAGCTCCCTTCAGTTCCTGGACACAAATCACCCTGAACCCTTCTTTTGTCCAGGCTGAGCCACCCCCATTGCAGGTAGGAGGGGAAAGATTTTGAGGAAAGAAAGTGGGTTGGGATTGTCCTAGGAGCAGCATGAGCTACCCCAAATGTCAGAGTGGGGGATGGAATCAGATTTTGGGTGAAGAGAACACAAACCCTCAGTGCTGGGGCAGGGAGCCTCCATGGATTTGGGGATCAGGCAGCAGGAGCAGCACCTGCACATCTCCCTGAGCAGCATCCCTTAATGATTTCTTTCTGAGAGTGGCTGGGGAGCTGCAGACAGGCTGCCAGATAGCGATCAGCTCGTGGAGGGGTGATCACCATGAGGCACAGATACCAGCTTTGACATGCAGCAGGAGAAGCAGCCAAGAATTTGGGAAAGCAATCCCAGCTTTGTGCTGCACCTTCCTCTGCCAAGAAAACCTCCTGTGTTTACTTTAGAAACCAGAGACGAGCCCTCCTCTTCATCACCATCATCATCATCATCATAAAGCTTCAGGGTCACTCAACTTAGCAGATGGATTGCTTCCAGCTTGGATTTCTGTGCACTGCTGGATCTGGGGGATTATGCAATGTTCATAATTGGGTTTCACAGGAGATGTGAGCAGTGACAAACCCATGCGGTGGGAAGGGAGCTCCACTGGAGGCAAGCAGATACGTGCATGGATCTCAGGTGGGGTCCGAGCAGCCTGAGTGGCCGTGCAGCCTCTGCAGAGCCACCTCTGTGTCCCCAAAGAGCCATCAGAGAGGCTGCTCACTCCCTGGTGTTCAGCCCAAACACACAATTAGACAATCATGGAGTGGCTGTGTAAGGACAGTTTGTCTCCACAGGTCATCCACTCCAACCCCCTTGCCATAATCAGGAATGTTTTCAACCAGACCAGGGTGCTCAGAGCCCCATCCAACCTGACCATGGGTGTTTCCAGGGATGGGACCCACCACCTCTCCAGCCAACCCGTGCCAGTGAAAATGCAGCAGAATTAAAGGAGATATTGTGACTGGGCAGAAATATTTAAATGAACAAATCACTCAAGATTTTACCAACTTTTTTGTTTGGTTATGTAATATAGGAATTTTCAACTGGCCATACTGCCTGGAAAAGAGAAAGTTGAGTTTGAAAGGAATTTTACAGGTATAACATGCTAAATGGTATTGAGGTCTACAGCTACTGTCTTAGGGCACAACTCTGGGGTTTGTTACTGAACTAATTAATTAATGGAACTCAGTTTCACAAATTATCCCCAGGGTTCAGAGCAATCGAAAGGGTTTGAGCAGCAGTAAGAAGGGCTCAGTTATTTTACACCAAGCAGGAACACCTGGAGATTCGACGGCACAAAGATCCAGAGGTTTAAAGGGCTCTGAGATCCTCAGCTCCACAGCATCACCCCATCCACCCATCACCAAGCAGGAGGACAGAGAGGACGCTTTCCTTGGAAGGAATTGCCCCAGTGCACGGCTGGAAATGGCAGTGGAAGCAAAGCCATGAGCACAGGGACGTGTTTAGCCCTGATGCCAACATCAGATGTTCTCTGCCTTCTGTTCCCTTCCTGGTGTACCCACACACGGACACATCTATTGACACAACCCTGCCTTTGGAGGCTTGGTTGAACATTTCTCCCAAGCATCGACCAGAAACATCCAGGTGCCCTCAAGGAGCTCCTTTTCCTACTAATACTGACTAAAACACTGGGAAATCAGAAGCTCAGAACAAGGTGGGTGACGTCTCCAAAAGCTGGTGAGATATCTCAGGATGTAGGAGGATCAGGGACATCTCACACCCTTCCATCTGCACTTGGGGATCAGACCTGGCTCCCAAGTGCCACAGATTTTTTGTGCAGTGTCTTCCAGCCCAGCTTAGGTGTCTCAGGTGCCACTGGGAGCCTTGCTGTGCCCCCTCAGCCCTGTGGGATTCAGCTGCTACAACAGGGACCTGACCCAGCCATCCCACATGTCCCATGTGTCCAGTGGGAAGAACTAGACACAATTAGGAGACAAGGAATTTGGCCTTGATACCAGTTTCAATTAGAACTTAAGTCATGAAGTTAAGTCCAGATTAGTGCTGGACTTCACTGGACATGAAAGCGTAATGCTAGCTGTGCATCCCTGGAAGTGTCCAAGTCCAGCTGGATGGGTTTGGAGCAGCCTGTGATGGTGGAAGGTGTTCCTGCCCATCCAGGGGGTGGAATGGGATGAGCTTTTAGCTGCCACATCAACCCAAACCAATCTGTGATTCTGTGATACCTCAGGCGTGAGTTACCGCAGTGCAGAGATCCAGTGGGATGAATCCCACCTTGACCTCAGGATTATTTATTCAGGTGTTGAATGAGATGTTTGTATTCTCAGAATTCACAGAATCACAGGGCTGGAAGAGACCTCCAAGATCAACTAACCCATGGCACCCAGTGCCGCATCCAGGCTTTTTTGAACAAATCCAGGGATGGTGACTCCAAATCTCCCTGGGCAAAGCATTCCAGTATTTGGTCATTCTTTCCATAAAAAAACTTTTTCCTTATATCCAACCTGTATCTCTCTTGATGCAGTCAAAGGCTGTGTCCTCTGGTTCTGTCAGTGCTGCCTGATAGAGACCGGCCCCACCTGAGCACAAAAACTTTTTGGGAGCTGTAGAGAGTGACAAGGTCACCCAGAGACTCCTTTTCTCCAGGCTGAACAACCCAGCTCCCTCAGCCGTTCCTCACAGGGTTTGTGTTCCAGCCCCTCACAGGTTTGTGCTCAGGTCCCTCACAAGTTTGTGTTCCAGGCCCTCACAAGTTTGTGTTCTGAAACCCTCACAGTTTTTTGTTCCAGCCCCTCACAGGTTTGTGTTCTGAGCCCCTCTCCAGCCTCATTCCTCCTCTGGACACAGTTCAGCCCCTCCATGTCCTCCCTAAACTGAGGGCCCAGAACTGTTCACCTGTACCAAACCCTGTGGCCAAAGGGCTGGTTCTGAGCTGCAGAGAGATTTGCAGAGGACAAGGGGGCTGCAGTGGGGTAGAAACTCCCTCCATGGGAATTATAACAAATACAGGAGCAAAGACCCAAACCCAGCAATTCCCACTGCAGACCAAGGCAAGGACGTTCTCACTGGGACACAAAATTCTGCTCTGAAGATTTAGCCGTGTTCCACTCACTTTGCCTCCTTGTGAGATGGTTTTCCTGGTGAGAGACAGCCCCAAAAGCTTAGGAATTCTGCTGAGCTCCCTTGCAACAACACTCTAATCTCATGGATCCATCAACATACGTAATTACCAAGTCAGACCACCCATTAGCTCATCTCCTCTGCACCATGGCCCTGGCTGAATCACCTCCTCCAGAGAGGTGCCCACTCTTGATCCCGAGATATCCAGAGATGGGGAATCTCCCAGCTCCCCTGGGATGTGCTGACCCATCCTCCCTGCAGGAGCTGCTGGTGCTGCTGGAGCCAATCTCTGGTGGCAAAGAGGTTTGAGCAGCAGGACTGTGCCTTTCCACACACGGGACTTGGAGGTGCTAATTTGGACTCTGCTGAAATCACTGAGAGCTGAATCCAGTCTACAACAGAAAGTAAGAAGAAGAAGACAGCCTGCCCCCCATAATTTTTTAACCTGGGTTTGGTTTACACCCTTAAAAATAATAATTAGAGGCTTCACCCTCTCCCTGCAAGAGATCATTTGCTGCTTCTGCTGTAAAAATGAGTTTGCCAGGGAACACATTGGCTCTCTCCTGGCAGTGCTGGATAGTCACTGTAACGAGGGTGATCTCACCGAGGTGCTGGGGAGGAGGAGAAGGTTTGGGGTGTTTAAGGAGGCTGCTGGAGGAGGATGGGGACCTGCCCTCCACCCCACACTGCTTTCCCCTCTCTCCTGCTCCTTTCTGAGCTGCGCACTGCTGCTGGTGTTATTGACACATATTTCCAACAAGCCCGTGCAAGGGACTCAGACACATTACATTGCACATGGTGCCCCGGGCCACACATTCGCCTCCTTACACCGACAGCACGTTCTGCTTCATAAAGAATGTGCAGGCCTTCACCTGGAGCTATTTATCTGCTGTGCTCCAAAGAAAGGAGATGGGGAGAAAGCCCCACATGCCCACGTTGGCTGTTAACCCCAAGCTCCAAACCCCACAAGCGGCCAAACATCGAGCTCTGGGCCACTGTCTGCTGGTGGATCTGGACAGATCCCTGCAGTCCGTTCCCCATATTTCTGAGCTGCTGAATTTAGGAAAATCCCTTTTTGCACCCTCTCTGACCCACTCACACAGCTCCCAGCACATGCCCCATCATCAGGGAGCACAAGCAGAGCTCCCAGACTCCAGCGTCACCCCACCCTGGAAGAGGAAGCCTATCTGGTGATTAAAAGTTGCTGATACACACCTCTTTCCAGGATCAGGGTAATCTTCCCTTGCTGTTAGCAACATTTTTTCCCCCCCCCTGCTTTCTCTAAATCTTTCCATCATTGTTATTACAACGATAACAACAATAATTATTACTATTATGCCCTGAACCTGAGTCTGAGATTAGGGCTCCCATTGTGCTAGGAGCTCGGTGGAGATGATTCCTGCTGCAAAAAGCACATTTTCTGCACTCAGGCAGGACATGAAGGGGTGAAAGAAAGAGAGAAGGGGCCAGGAATGAGGTGGGAAGGGAGGCAGCAGTAAGGAGAAAATGAAGAGCAGTTAGCAGAATAGCAGGAGTCAGCACTGGTGCTTTGCCTAAGCAAACCCCGCTCCTTGTCTGTGTCCACACATGTCAAATCTCGACAGGGAGAAGGGGAATGCTCTCTTGAGTTTGTTTCCCAGCTGCAGAAATGTGAATTCTATTTTTTTTTTTTTTATTTTGACACAGCAGCCTTCAGCAGCTGCTCACAGGCATTCTCTGTCAGACCCCTGCTTCAAACTTGGATAAAAAACCCCCTTCCTCAGTGGCAAAATCAGGGTGGAGAACTTTCCACCACCAAACCCCCTGCACTACTCTCACCTTGAAAAGAAATACCTGCACTCCTGTCCTTTTTTTGGGGGCTGGAAAGCTGCCAGGGATCCGGGGTAAGGAGTTGCTAACATCGTGCCATACTAATAATTCTTCATTTCACCCACCTTTTTTTCTGTCTCTTTAGATTAGATTTGAAGTGCTGCAGGGCAGGGACTGTCTCCTGCTATGTGCTCAGGACAAGGAACCTTTCCACTTCCCTGGAACTGGCAACTGCTGAGGCATAATCATAAATAACAGGCAAGAGCTGGAAAGGTGAGGTGCAAAATGACAACAGGCTGGCTGAGAGGGGATGGGAGGGTCCTGAAAAAGTTTTGAAAGCTTTTTTTTTGGTTTCGTAAATGATTTTTAAAAGGGACATGATTCCTGGTCCTAAAAAAATCAATGATTCTACTGGGACTGTGATACAGTGGGAGGTAAAACACAAGTCTGTCCAGGTAGAGCATGAGAAGTTTAAGAAAAGTGAATGCAATTCCCTAATCCACCTTTACTCTTACAAAAAAAATAGAAAAAAGAAAAAAAAAATAGTTGAAATCCCATGGTGTGGTTTAAACCTCACTCACCCCATTCCTGTGTGCACTTAAAGAAAAGTGGGAAATTGTGAATATAAATTAGGACACAATAAGGCAGATAAGTGAAAGGGAAAGCCCATTGTGGATAATCCGTGGTGAGTGGTGCTAAAAGCGCGAGGATGACCAATAAATAATCGTTTAATGTGTTGTTAGAGAACATCCAGAGATATTCACACACACACACACACACACACACACACACACACACACACACACACACACGTTTGTAGTCCCTAATAATATATTAACCTCCTGCAGATAAACAAGGAGATAAAGAAAGAAGGGAATCTCGGATATTTCTGGATAACTACTGTTAACGTTTGTAATAAATCTCCAAGTGATGATGGAAAACAAAGGAATGCCAAATAGGTGAGGAATCCACTCTGCTGTTAAAGAGCAAATGGATAACTGTAAATCTGTTATCTGGCCCAAAAGGGAAATGGGTGCTACAAGAACCCACAGAGGATGGAAAAGTTATAATACAATTAGTGGGAGTAACCACAGTTCTGCAGAAAACTAATTTCATGCCATTTTTAAATGAGATTGTTAGAGGTGAGCAAAGTGATGTTGATACAAAATTTTAGTCAGAATATAAAGAAAAAGAGTGAATAAAGAATCGGAAGGGGTTGAATTTAGGATCAGCATAGATCCTAGAAAAGAAATAAATGGGGAGGCCCCCACTCTCCAGTGTCACTGTGCTGAATTGTCACCAAACAAGACTTGAGATCATCTCAGTGCTGCTGAACTTTCTTACCAACAGCCCAAAAAACTCCAGCACACCTTTACTGAGAAAGCCTGAAGGTGTGGAAACATCGGAGGAGGAAAAGAGAAGGACACGGAGAGGGCAGCACAAGGACAGGCCCGGGATGTCACCAGCTGAAGCCACCTCCATGGCCCAGGTGGCAAAGCAGGCTTGTGGCAGTGACAGGAGCCAGGCCAAGGCTGCGGGAGCCTGGCGGGGTTTGGGGACTGACCCCCAGCACAGCAGGGACAGCCCAAAGGAAGGGGGACAGCCCCGAAAACAGCACTGGGGAGGACAGGGCCCAAAATGCCACCTGCAGCTCTGAAGAGCCTGGAGAAGCAGCAGGACATCCAAATCTGAGAGGAATTCTGATTGACACATCTTCATCATCCTTTCTCAGAGCAGAGCACTGGACATGGGACTGAAACAAGTCACACACACTTTGGATACCACCAAGCTTCTCTCTGGTGCTCAGAACCAGTTTTAACCCCAATTATTAATTCCTTTCTTGATTTTTGTTGTTCCAATAAATTCCTCTGAGGTTGAAGAGCAGAGGTCTGAATGTGAGCTGCAGGAATTTTAGGAAATGCCACCTGGGGCAGCTTTTGGAATGCTCTAACTCAAACAGAGGCTGTTAGACCTGACAAAGGTGTAGCCCTCCTGGTCCTAATGGTCCTGGAGATACAGAGGCATCCCAAGATTTCCTTGGAGCTTTCCCACCCAAGCAGTGACTCAAGCCCCTCATTGTTTGCAGGAAGGAATCTGACACGATCAGGCCCGAGATGATGCACGGCTCCAGGTCACAAAGTCCCCTATCACCGAGTGCTGTAAAATTCCCTGATCAGAGGAGAGCTCCCCACACGCCCTCAAAGGGCTGAGCACCAGCTCCTGCCTCACACAATGGGATGCAATATATCTACAACCCTATAAATAGCGGCTGGGATGAGACTGGGATAAGATCATGGCTTTACAATGCTGCCCCTCCTGCTTTTAACCCATCCCGCAGTTGGCTGAAACCGGGATGTGGCAAGCCTCAAAGGGATTGATGCCTTGGAATTGCCGGGCTTCTCCAGCCTTACAGGAATAAGGATGTTGATTCTCACCAGCAAATTGCTCCCACTCAGCACCGACTTTTCCTCCTTGATCCTTTTAGCACCAGCTTTTTGTTGGGAGCATCTAATCACTTATCAGCAAGGGTCTCCAACTCAAAACGCCCTTTGGGGACATCTTTCATTCATTGTCCAGCAGCATCCTGATCAACAAAGGATTTTTGCACCCCGGGCTTTCCTGTAAGTGAGGCTGCACTCACTTTGGGTCCCCGTTGTGAAAGACACGCTGTGCCAGCACAGAGAAGGAATTCCTTGCTGCAATCTCCATGCTGCTTGCTGTGACAGGACAGAAATGTCTCTTGGGTACCCAGAATTTGGTTGGCGCCAGAGCTCTGGGAACAGACTGAAAGGCGTGGGTTGTTTTGGGATGAATCATGTTTTTAATCATCAAACACTGCCAATCAGAGCTGCAGCAGATTTTTCTCCAGAATTTTTTTTCCCTTTTTTTTTTTTTTTTTTTTTTTTTGGTGTATGTTTTTTACCTTAAGAGCTATAATTCCAATTATTCAGCTCTGCATGAAGAACACACGGGAACCTCACGAGCACTGACTAACAAAAAATTCTCATCCCTCTTTTGGAGATGGAGAACCTTCAGCACTGACAGATTGAGTGAGTTACGAAACTGTCCCAGTGCTGGATTTGAGATCATAATCATCTGGATCAATTCTATCAGGAAATTACTTTAATTAGGAGAGAAGGTGATGTACCTATTAAGGTGTGAGATGGCACTGGGGGCATTTTGGTCTGGGAAGTGGCAGCAATATCCACACACACACATCCATGGAAACAGCCATTCCATTTGGGAATTAAGGACTGAGCTGTTGACACGTGGATGCTGGATTATTAATGAACGAGCTGCGTTTCAGTGCAGAGCTGCTGATGGATCACTGGGTGGATGTTCTTGAGAAGAGCTGCACATCCTGTCTTGCCTATAACCAGAGATTCATCAGTGCTTATGAAAACCTCACTTCCAAGCACCTATAACCACAATTTTGGGTGAGGGAGGCTTCGCTTCTATTTAGGAGCCTCCCCACTTAATCCATAAATTTTCTCCTTTTAATCCTTGGAATAGCACCAAACTCTGTTGTTTTCTGCATTTCCTCTCCAGTCTTGTCTGATCACTGAGGGATTTTTTAGATTTTCAACCTTTCAGCTCACCCCACTAAACAGCGCAGGTGGTGAGAAGATGGAAATTTCCTTTTCTCCCTCCCGGGTCAATTCCGTTGATTCCTGATTTACCCAACGCCCCAGCTGAGAGATGGATCCATGAGACACCAGCAAGAATGAAAGGGCAGGATGTCCCACGTGCTTAAACCTGTGGTTAAGTGTTTGGCTCAAGCAAAGTTTTCACAAGGATTAGATTTAATGCGAGGAAAATGAGTAATCCCACGCATGACCCAGGTTTCCCTGTGTCGGATGCTGTCACATCGGACCCTACACTGAGGAAATGACTTCCATCATTTAAAAGCATGGAAATCTCCAAGAATTTTAATAAAGTAATAAGTAAACCAGAACAAAAACCCCTCTCAGGTGAAACTTCTAATAAATCCACGTTCAGCTCTACTTTACCAACCATAATTATCCACTGAGAGATTTCATTCAAAACTTGTTTACTGAGGGTATTATTTATTCCTATCAGTTGCTAAATTGACTAAAGATCTATAGGGATGCTTTAGCAAAATTTAGACAAAGTTGGGCATGCAGAAGGAAGGCTTGGTCCACAGTTTAATCCAAAATCTATTCCAGAGCAAGAAATTCCAAATAAAGAGATCTCCTGTCCAGCTGGATGGAGCTGACACCAAGAGGAGCCTAAACAGGACAAAAAAAAATACCCTGAGGTAGGAAATGACAGCAGGGAGGTGACACAGCTGTGCCTTTGCACTATGTGAACATTTAACATATTTTCACCTATTCTTTCTATTTCAGCATCTTCTTAAATGGTGTCCAACAGGAAAAATCCAGGAGAAAGCTCAGATGGACCCAAGGAAGATCCAGACAATTGTCTAAGATTTGGTGCTCACAAAGTCTTGAGCAGATTTGCCTTCAGGAGAATCACAGAAAAATGGCCCAGATTAGATCCCTGACCCTCACACTCACTTTAAACTTTTGATTTCATCCACTGTTGCGTGTGGTTTGTACATTATTAGTGATTACTTTTATCAGCTCCCCTTTAAAATCACTTGGAAGCTTCTGTTTGTGGGGGTTTTTTAGGATAGGTGGAAAAAACCAATAGGGCAGCCAAGTGAAACCTCTAATTTTTGAGAATATCCTTTTTCAGGTTGGTGTTTTCTGCTCTTTCTCCTCTTTTTCACAGAGACAGATGAGGAATTTTATCAGGCTGTGCTCCTTGGGAGAGCAGGCTGTCCCCACCTGGAGCTTAGCTCCTGAAGGCTGGAAATCAAAAAGCATTTTGCCTCTTGCCATCACTGGAAGTGCAGCATTTCAGTGTTGAAAGAGCTGGTTTCAGAGGGATTTGGATAAAATAAATCAGGATTCTGATCGTATTCTTACACCCTGAGCCCTGCTGGAAGGTTTTGGGTACCCAGTGCAGACGAGATCAACTCAGCACAACCCAGATTTGGGATTTGATCTGAGGGAGGAGATAAGATTCCCAACTTTATGGCTCTGCTGCTGATAAGGTGGCAGAGCAGGGACTCATCTAGATACCAGCATAATTGATAATAACCTTGGAGCTTCCCAGAGCTGTTCAATGACCCAGGAATCTGGGGAATGCTCCTGCCATGTGCCTGCCACTTTCCCACCTGGGGCTGTGAGAAGAGGTATTGGGTCAATACTCAACCAAAGGATTACTTCAGCCCCAAACCTTGCATGCCTGAGATCTTAACTCCTCACATAGCCCCAATCCTGAGATACCACAGCGTGGAGTGAAGAGAAAAGTGAGTCTCTCTGGGATAATTCAGCAGCTGGGAGACAATCCAAGCCCAGCAGGCCAGCTCCCGTGTCACACCTCAGCCTGGAATCAAACAGATCCCAGCAGCCATGGGAAAACATGCAGTGACTTCCAGCTGAGACAAGTTCAGCACAGCTCGGCCAGAGGGGTGGAGGCTCCAGTTTTTTGACTCACCCTGTGGAGTTTGTGCCTGAGGACCACGAGGGTCTCTGGGCTCTGAGCCACGAGGCCCAGGCAGGGCTGGGACGGGGAGGATCTCTGGGTGGATGGCAAGCGAGGCATGAGCTTGTGTCAGCTGGAAGGAACTCCCCATAATTCACAAATTCTGCACAAATCTAATCCCGATGCATTTTGGAGCAGTGCAGAAGGCCCCAGGACAAGGCTGCTGGGATCTCTATGAACTCCCTGGGACGCCAGGCCCTGTGCTGGTCTCTCCCCAAGCCAGGACTTGGGTCCTTAACAGCTTTTAGCAGCCAGTGTGTCCCTAAAGATACCAACCCCACCTTGCTAAGGCAAAACCCTTCCTCCTTCCTCCCAGTTTACACATAGATCTGATGGAACTCCACAGCCAAGAGCACACTGGGGTCCCACCACACTCGTGGAGACCCCAAAAATGAGTTTGCAAATTCCATATGCCCTTCTGCTATCAGTATCTCACCAAGCCGATCAATAAACCCTGACTGCTGCATTTTTGTGCATTTTTGGCCATTTTCTGTGAGCAGCCTCTCATCAAACACCCACTCTTTGATTAAGGACCATGCTGGCTCCTTATCAGCAGGGTGCTAAAGAGAGAAGCAGCACAACCCTGCTGATCCTGAGGGTCTTTTTACCTCTGCTGTAGGCACAGCCCTTTCACACCCTTTAATAATGGGGAGTTGAGAAATGACCGCCTCGCCCACCGAGGGGGGAATGTCTGCGTCCTGCAGACACAGAGCTCAATTCTTCACCTCATCCCCACTCAGGAAAATCCAAAGGAAAGCACTGAGCACTGAGCTTAGGCGCTCTGATAGAGAATTATCTGTTTTCATGCACTCAGGAGTTTCTCCAGAGCTCAGGTAGGAGCCATTCACCAAATAGAAACCACCTAAAATGTGTTTACCTAAATGTTTCTGACTGTTCATCCAAGTCCTACTAGATCTGGAGAAGGGAAAGGTTCTTTCAGGCAGCAACTCATATCTCAGTTATGACAACCTAATGGGAGAATTCCCATTTGTGGAATCACAGGATAGTTTAGGGTGGAAAAGGTCTTTAAAGCTCCTGTGTCCAACCCCCCTGCCATGAGCACGTGGGGTTGTTCAGAGCCCAGGTTAACCTTGAATGATCCCAGGGATGGGTTATCCACATCTCTGGGCATCCTGTGCCACCACCACTTTCACCACAAAAAATATATTCCTTATATCTAATCTGAATCAATCTTTTCTTAGTTTAAAACCATTTAAATTTGTCCTATCTCAGCTAGCCCTGCTAAAATATTTGTCCCCATTTTCCTTACAAACCCCTCCAGGCACTGCAGGGGACTCCAAGGTCTCCTTGGACCTTCTCTTCTCCAGGCTGAGCAATCCCAACCCTCTCAGCACTTCTGTGGCCCTGCTCCTGTGCTGAGGATTTCAGAGCTGGATGCACATTCCAGGGGCAGAGCAGAGAGGAAGCATCACCTCCCTCACCTGGGGGGATGCAGCCCTGGATTCCTGGGCTGCAAGGTCAGGGAATGCCCAGCCTCTCACCCCAGGGTTGCTCTCAATCCATCTATCACCAGCCTGGATTGATCCAGGGGTTTTCCCAGCTCTAGGAACCTGTCCTGACCTTGTTGAACTTCTGGAGCTTGTCCAGGTCCCTGTGGATGCCACCCTTGTCACCTGGAGCACTCAGCTTGGTGCTCTCTGCAGATCCCACTGCCCATGTCACTGACAAAGAGATTAAACAGCTCCGGACAGCACAGACCCCTGAGGGACCCCAGGGTCACTGATCCTCAAATGGACATTGAGCCACTGATCTTCTGTGACCATCCAACCAACTCCTTACACCGAGCAAATCCAGCCAGCAAATCCAGCCAGCAAATCCACTGAACAAATCCACCCAGCAAATCTACCCAGCAAATCCAGCGCAGAGGGAAGGGAGCTGTGGGCACTGAATTCAGTGGCTGAGCAGGTTGGAGGATGAGTTTCATGATTAACTCAAACCTGGTCACAGTGGGAAGTTGGAACTGCACACTTTGTTATCCCTGGGACTCCAATCACAAATTGGCAACTTCACCATTTTGTATCTAAACAAGTGAATGTCCGAGTCCTGAGGCACAGATAAACACCCAGAGAGTCTATCCAGCCACATCCTGAATTCCAACCCTTCCACTGCCTCTCCCATTTCTCTGGATTCTGCAGCAGATTCACGGGAGTCAGGGCACCTCTGGAGATTGTCACCAGCTGAAGATAAACCCTCACTGAATCCCAGAAAAATATCCCTTGTTTGGTACCACTCAGCCATGAAACAGAAACCGCCATCACACATTCCCGTGGTCATATTGAATAAATCAAATTATGATCCTTCCATCACTTTAAGATCACTCCTCTACACTGTCATTCTAGAGCATCCAGGCAAATTTTCTTTAATATTTCACTCTAATCCCCCTTTCTTTTCTTTTCCAAGTTATGGCACCCTGGGGAGCGATCCCTCCTGGCTTTCCTCTTCTACATACACCTGACAAAAGTTTGAGAGCTACTATCCTGCCATTCCTTGGCCCAGATTAGCACTTAGAGCTAGTCTCAGCTCATCAGCATCAGTCCTTCCAGCCCTCTGGCTCTGCCTCCCCTCCAGTTTGTCCATACCCTCCTGGGACGGAGCCTGGCGGTGCAGGTGTGCTCTGTGCAGAGCTGTTCCACCCCACCAGCCCCATCCCCATCCCAGGGTGGGTTTGCTGGGCTCTCAGCTCTCCCTGCGCACGGAGGGCTGCGTGCCTGTGCAGAGCCCATCCCTCCCTGGCTCCCGTGCAGTTGTGTGTGCGTGTAGGCATGGCAACTCGGGGCTCTGCCTGCCTCTGTTTACTCACCAAGGTGACGAGAAGCCAGGGATTGGCACACAGTGAATGAGATCGAGTCATTCACAAGTTGCTGCCTGCCAAGCAGAGCTGCTGCAAGTGTCCATGCATGCGCTGCAGCCTCCCCCGAGACAGCTAGGCTTCAACTCTCACTTTGCCCTTGACTCTGGATGAGGCTGAGGTCAGGCACAGGTGTTGCAGTGTGAACGTGCTGCGATCACTCATCTGAGCTCGATGCATTTTTTTTTTTATCACAAAGGAAGCTCAGTGCTTTGACAACCTGTCTGCTTCTGGTAGGGAACTGAAGATTATCCCTTATCCTTCTAGGTAAGACAAACACCCGAATTTTCTTCTCCAACAATCCAGAGCCAGATCTAAATCAACACTACACTTGAAAGTGAGAGCTACTCAGAGTTGATCTAGGCTTTAAGTGGTCTGGAAGCTGTGGGCTTCCTTCACTTCCACACATCAAAGGGAGCTTCCACTTCCCTGAACATCTGCTCAGCCTGATCCAAATCAGCTGAACCCAAGCACAGGCCATTCTTTTCTTTCATATTTTCAGGTTGTCTGGGAAGTTGTTGATGCCCCAGCCCTGAAAGTTCTCCAGGCTGGGTTGGAAAGGCCTTGAGCAACCTGCCCGTGGTGGGAGGTGTCCCTGTCCATGGTGAGGGGAATTGGGGCTGGAGGATAACCCCTCAGATCCACCCTTCAGATCCATTCCAACCCCTTAACATTCCAGAATTCCCTAATTCTGTGTTTCATCCCCATCTCCATGACCAAGAGCTAGTGATGGTCAGGAGCTCCATGCCAGACTGGCAGAGCTGTCAGCCACAATTCCCATTTTTCCCAGGATAAACCCCCATTGCTGCTCAGAAATGAGCTGCCCTCACTTTACATAACACCACTTTTAATCAGGAAGGAGACATTCCAAAGCAACCCTCCCAACAGCTGCCTTTTGGGAGAAATTGTACTCGCCTGCTTGAAATTCTCTGGATATTTTTTTCATTTTTTTTCCCCTCCCCATAGTTTATCACATGTTGAATTCTCAGGCTGGAATTCAACTGCTTGAGCACAGGTGTGTTGAGTACCATTTGAGGTGCTTGCCAGCATCCACCTGGCTCCAGCCTGCCTCCCTGAATCATGTGGATCCCTGGGGTGACACAAAGCATCCCTTTGGGTGACCCTGCCCACTCCTGCACACACAACTACAGGGAGCCTTAAACCTCCACTGACTGGGATCACTCCCTAGGCGCCGGTAGTGTAGAAAGCCAAATCAAAATATCTGGATCTCAATCTCAGGAACCAATTCAAGTAGCTAAATATTTTCTAAATATTGAATATTTAGAATTTTCTAAATATTTGAATATTCATATGAAAAACCCTCTGTGAGGTACTTCCACAGGAAAAAATCATGAAGGACCTGAGGGAAAGCTGCACATGGACTTCAGGGAAGTCTTAAATGTCTTTAATCACCTCCACTGACCCAAATGTATCAAGCTCTCAGGGAGAGCTGTCAAAGAAAATTGTTCTGTTTAAAATCCACTATTTCCACAGGACTAAAGTCTTTTAATCCTTTTCCCTGATTAGGATTGTGCAAGAAATTAGGAATCCCAAAAGTGAGATTAT
>VRYO01002734.1:1820445-1842448 GCA_009812075.1 Sialia sialis | reverse complement strand
TTCTTGAGTTGGAAAACAGAGACTTTTAAACTTCACAGGTATCACCTCGAGCTCCTGAGACAGGAAGGGATGGAGGTACAACAGCACCTGGAGCTCAAGGTGACTCCCGATGGAAAAGAAGCAGGAATGTGGCTTCCAGCCCGTGTGTGGTGACTGGAAGGGAGGAAACAGCCTGGGAAGGCACAGGATGGTGAAAGAAGAGTGAGTGGAAATGCGGGAGGGCAGAGTTGAAACAAACGCTGGGCCGTGGGCAGGCGGCGCTCCCGGCCCTTGGCTGTTATTTCAGCCTCTCTCTGGAGGGCACACAAATGCCAGGCCCACTTCTAATTCAGGAAAGCAGGAAGGGAAATGTGAGTGGCTCCTCTGGGAGCTGATCTGCCGGGAGGAAACACCAGCAAAGGCTTCTCAGCTATCCTGGGACACCCAGCCCAAGCCCTCGCTGCCTTGCTTGGGTTACTCCAACCTGGGAGTTGCTGCCAAATATCTCCTGGGGAATCCATGCAGGGCTGGCAGTGAGGGATGAGCTGAGATGAGCTCACGGGTATTTTCCTTGCCTCTCAGCCTCCTGTGAGTCAAAGACCCCGCTGAGCTGGGGTGGCTGCCCTGGAGAGGTTGGGTTTGTGCAGAGAGAGCTCCATGGGCAAAATCCTGATGGAGTGTGGGACGTGGTGCTGCACTGCAGAGAAAAACAGCTGGAGCAAACTTTAGGGAGAGAAGGGAAGTCCTGAGCAGAGGATGCTCTGGGGTTCCTCTAAAAAAACGTGGATGGGAGTGAGGGCTCCTGTGGGATGGGGAAGCCTCAGGCAGGCTCCAGAGCAGGAAAAGTTGAAATCACCCTGCAGATGCCCCTGGGGCGGACATAGCAGCGAGATGCTGGCACCTGAGGTGCCATGTGTCCCCCACAGGACCGGGACACAACCTGGCACCGGGAATGGGACGTCGGGACCCTTTGCAGGATGCCAGACTTGGATCCTCGCAGGTCGAGTGACACATTCCAGAAGCTGAGCGCTGGGCTCGGGGTTAGGGGGAGGACACACGGCTTGTGCTGCTGCCAGACCAGAGGTAACAACACCTCCTAGTCCAGCATTGTCCTTGCACCCAAATAAAACAATGACGACCCTTTGGAATTGCCTGTACACCACCAAACTCCTCGGGTGCTTGGCTGCTTCCCCAGCTCCGCTGCGTCCCCTCCATCCCGGAGAGAAAAATTCCCATTTCCACTGCGCCTGTGTGGCACTGCCCTCTGCTGTCGGTGGCTGCGGGGACAGCGCCCGAGGCCACTGCTCCGAGCGCAAACACCCAGATTTATGTCACCCCAGGCACTCCGGAATGCCACAAAGCTGTCCCAGCAATCCCTGCATCCACGCTCCCCAGGCACCACAAGCAGCAAAGCCCTGCAGGAGTCAGAGCTGCTCGGGCTTCCCTTTTTCCCCGGCTGGAAGCAGAAGTGGGGATTATTTTTGGTGCTGCCTGACTTTGGAAAGAGTCACACACACGGCCAGGGCATCACCCCGCATCGGGCACCACGCTGTGGGCAGAGAAAATGAGTAAAACTGAGTAAGAGCAAGGCTCCCGCTGCCTTTCCATGAGCCACAGCTCTGCCTCGGCGCTGCCTGGAGGACCTGGAGTTTCCTTCCACGTGCTGGGATCACCAGCTCCTCGGGGATGTGCGTGGAAAATGACTCCTGAGCTGCTTTTTCCAGCGGAGAAACGCTCGGGCAGAGCCTCCCAGTGATAACATTGCTCGTCCTGCCCTCCACCCACAGCCCCTCACTGACTTTTCCCAAGCTGGGGGGGCAGGATAAGGACATCGACACGACCCTGGCACTGCTCCCATCTCCCGAATTCTCCTCTTGGTCAGGCTTGGATGAAATATTGTTCTCCTCTCTGCCAGGCTGTGATGGCCCCTGGGGCTTCCGACCCCACTCGGTGCCACTTCACCCCAAGCACTGGGAGAAGGAAACGTAGATATTCCCAGATAATGGTGGATCAGGTGGATTTGAGGAAGCTGGAATGGATGTGACATCCACCCCAAACAAGTTTCAGCCCCCACCCCACAGTGAGATCCCCCCCAACCCACGCACGGGTGGATGTGGGAGGTTTTGAACGGTGATTTTTCCACAAGTCTGTGCACAAATGTGGACAGGAACTGGGCTGAGGTGTTTTAAACGTTAAAAAATAATTTTAAAAAATAATCTTTCCTCTTCTCACCCCCAAAATAAGCAGAATTCACACAGCTGGGAAGACTGGAAATGCCCAAGGGCACGGTGAGAGTGAGAATAAATTCACTGAGCTCCCTCCCAGTGTCACTCCAGGAGCTGTTCCGGGATCATCCCCATGAACTCTCCCCCTCAACTGCTTTGTCCACAGAATCTGGGGCTCAGAAACACCGATGACCCCGAGGGATGCTGCTCACCATGCACTCACAAATGTCACCTGTGGGGCTGAGCTGAAACCCCCAGGGACAGCGCTGTCCCCTCGGGGTGGCTCAGCAGGGTGACACACACACGCTCGGCAGGGGAACCTTCCCGTTCTGGGGTGCTGGAATTACCTCCGGGATGACGCTGACAGTGACATCGACAGAGCTGGAAAAACTCTGCCACCGAGCCCTCCTGAAGGGTGACACTGAGGGCATTAACCCCTTCCCCGCCGGGGCGCTCGGCGTCCTGTGCCTGCATCGCTCACAGGCGTGATGCGGGGGTGCGATGGCTCTGCCTTCCCGCATCCAGCCTCTGCACAGCTGCCCAGATGTGGCAACCCAGCCCTTCCACTGCTGCTCGAGTCTCGCACAGCTGCCCAGATGTGGCAAACCCACCCCGGCACATCCAGCCCTTTAATGACTGCTCGAGTCTCGCACAGCTGCCCAGATGTGGCACACCTCCCCCACTCCGGCACATCCAGCCCGTCCAAGACTGCTCGATTCTCGCACAACTGCCCCGATCCTTGCACGACCACCCAGCCCTGGCGCGCCCATCCTCGCCCAGCCGCCCACCGCTGGAACACCCACGCCTCGCACACCTGGCACAGCTGCCCACCCCTGGCACGCACATCCCTGGCACAGCCACCCCTAGCACGCACATCCCTCTCCTCACTCCTGCCCATCTCACTCAACCCCTGCGCTCTCCCCGCTTTTGCCCCCATCCCGGTTCCCCTGCTCCGCTCCGCTCCGCTCCCGTTTCCCCGCGCTCCGCCCGCCCCGCTGCTCCGTCCCTCCTCCCGGGGAGTGTCCCCATGTCGCAGCCCGCCCCTCGGCCGTGTCCCTCCCCCCCCGGCGGCCCCTCCCCGGCCCGCCCCGCCGCCGCTCGGGCTCTCGCCGCCGGCCGCGCTATAAGAAGCGGGGCGGGCGGCGGGGCCGCAGCGGGCGCGGCGGGGGAACGAGATGAGCAGCGCCGGCGCCGCTGCAAGATGCTGGATGGACACGTCCTGCTGGGATGGCTCTCCTCCTGCGCGCTCCTAGGGCTGCTCGCCTGCGCCCCGCGGCCCTCCGCTGCCTACTTCGGGTAGGTGCCCCTCGCTGCCGCTCTATAACTTTTTGCCCGACTTGATTTTTTTTGGATGCTGGAGGGGCTCTGCGCCTTGCGCGTCCCGCCCGAGGTGGGGATGCTGCCGGCTGGGTGCGGGCGTCTCCTCCCGCGGGCGCTGACAGCCGGGCAGGGGCAGCGACAGCGCCGTGCCCGCTGCTGTCCCGCGTCCCAAGTCCCCCCGTGGGTTTGCCTCTCGGGACCGGGCTCTCCGGGAGGCGCGGGTCGCAGTCCCCGGGAGCAGCCGGGCTGTTCTCCGGGAGCAGCCGGGGCTGAACGAGCGCTCGGTTCCGCCGTTCCCCGCGGGGGTGAGGCGCACGGAGCGGACCCGGCGCACACCAGCCGCGGGCTGTAACCCCGTTTAACGCCGGACAGAAAACTCCTTTTTCCTCCCAGCTTAAGGGCTGTGTTCCAGCAGGTGCTGGCTGGCGGCGCTTTTTGCGGAGGGTTTTTATTTTTGGAGGGGGATCCGCGGGTGCGCATCCCCGGCGCTCACCTGTGCGCGCGGCGGGGCGCGGCCGGCAGGGGGAGCTCCCGGCCCGGCGCAGGTGGATCCCGCTCCCTTCCCTTCCCTTCCCACCGCCGATCCCGGGGTTTTATCCCTGTTTTATCCCGCTGTTCTGCCTTTCTGGGGTGAGCCGGACCTGCCAGCTCAACCCGCGTCCCGCTCCTCTTCAATGCCTCCGCAGCCGCTCAGCTCCGTGCGGGGTTTTCCCTCTGTGCTTTATGGGGTGTTGCAGCCTGTTATCGTTAATTTTAAACCATTTGTCCCAAAATGTTGTCGGTTTGAGAGGGGAGTGGAACGCGAGCACCTGTGTGAGAGGTTTTCGTGTAAGTTCACACAACAGTGGTGATTCGTACCTATTTTTTAAAAGTTTTTTTTTTCTTCTTCTTCTTTTCTTTTTTTTTTGGGGGATGTTGTGTTGTGACCACTGGTAGGAGCCACTGGACCAGCCCTGGAGAATGTTTTAGCAGACTTGAGGTTTTCCCCCCTTCTTTCCAGTAAAACAAATCCCGGTGTTGAGGCTTGTCCATTGCTTGTGGTCTGGCAAAGTTTTTCCAAACAGCGCTACTTACATCTTCTGTTTCCAACTCTCCAGAACCCTTTCACTTCCTGCTGCTGGGGCTGGTTTTCTAAGGAAACAGCCTGTCCTGTGTGTGCAGGTTTTTAGGAAAAGCCCTTTTCTCCCTCGGCAGCGTGTGGAGGGCTGTTCCCAGCCTGCTGGCTCATGTGTCTGCCGAGGACCACCGGCACAGTGCAGCTGAATTGTGCCGTGGGGACTGACAGCCTTTGCAAGGAGCTTGCCTCTAACTCCTCTATTCATCCCTGCCGTGCTGCTATCTGCTCTAGAGCAGCAGGTAACTCGTTTCCAGTCCCTTCTGGGATTTTTCCCGTGGTTTGTAGAGGTTTTAGATTAAGAAGGGACATCCTGAGTGCAGGGCAGTGTCTGCTGTCTGTCCTAATTGCTCTGAGTTTTTCTCTGTCTTGGTACAGCTGCTGTTTCTGATTTGAGACTCCATCCCTGGCAATAAGGAGGGGAGAGGAGATGCTGCCAGATGTGCGCCCAGCCAGATGTGCACTCCAAGTGCTCCAGGGCTGCTGTGGCGTGCAGTGGAGCTTGCTTATGCAAAGCATCCTCGTCTCTGGTGAAAGAAGCAGCATCTGCTGCTGATCCCCTCTTTGTTCTTCCCAGAGCAGGGGCTGCACTTGCTGGGCTGCTGGGGACACTGGGGACAGTCAGTGCTGAGATCCCAGCTCCTGAAAATCCATGCTGAGATCTGACAAGTGTGTGTGTAAGAGCTGAGCCCTCCTCGCTGTGGGCTTCTGTTGATAAGGAAAGAAATCCCACCTGGTAAAAGCTGGATGTTCCTGCAGAACTTGGCTCTGCAAGGCTGGTTTGATTTTTTTTTTTTTTTTTTTTTCCTTGTGCCATGTGCATGAAGGAGCTGCTCCAGGTGAGGCAGCACATCTGTCCATCCTCAAAAATCCTTCCTAACAACTTGGCTGCATCAGCTGAGCTAAAACACACCCTCCAGGCAGGGAAAGGGATGTTTCTTTTGAGTACAGACCCACCTTTTGGTGGCCTGCTGGCCCGTCTGGGTGCTGGCATCCCTGTGGAGGGGCACAGAGGGAGGCTGTGTTGAGCAGATGTCACGCTGTGGCTGCAGCTTGGCTGCTCCCTTCCACAGCCTGGAGAGGGGATAGGGACAGCTGTGGATGATCCCTTCCCCTCCCAGCCCCAATGTCTTATTTCAGGGAAAGAATTCCATGTCTCCAAATGTGTGGCCTGGTGGGGAATTAGTGTCCGGGGACAGACGTGGGGCATGGTTACACGATAATGAGATTGTGTCAGCATGGAGTTATGTCTGCGCGGTCCCGGGGGACGGCAGGAAGGGATGCTGGGCTGGGAACACCACGGCTGCAGGCTGCTGCTTCCCTGGAAGGCTGCCTCTGCTGTTCTTGGAGGGATGCACAAGCAGCCAAGTAGGATAAATGCCCTCTGGAAGCCGAGTTGGGAGTGTGTGTGTGGGAGTTCAAGCTGTGGTGCAGGTGGGGCTCTTGCTGCTGTTTTATTCCCCATCCCCAAGCTGCCTGACTGGGAGGTGATGATCCATGGAGGGAGAGATTAGATTTTTTTTTTTTCCCTTCCTTCCCTTTTCCTGAGGAGAATTTTGGCAGCCTGGGTGTTGTCCTCCTCCCTGAAGCAGGTGCCAGCATGACCCAGGGCTGCTACCCAGCAGCAGCACCTGCAGTGAGTGATGCTGCTGTGCAGAGCTGAGACCCTGCAGGCACCTGCTCACCAGGGATTTTGAGGGGTTTGGCTCAGCCCTAACAGCTGGGAAACAGCTGGAGGAGCCTGGCAGCAGGGATGTGGCGATGCTACAGCTCCAAAACCTTGTCTGATAAGAAACTTCTTGATAGAAAGCACTCCTGCAAAACTGATCACGGCCCTGGTGGCTTTTTGTGCGCTTAGAGCTGCCCCTCAGGAGGAGGATGATGATGGTGGCAGCTGAATTTCGGGGTAGGATGGCTGTGGGAGAGGCTGAGCCTGCACCAGAGGGGGAGGCATTGCCTCGGGATCGGTGTCAGCCCGCTGGGATGCGGCTGCTTTTATGTCCAGCCACGGTGCCTGCAGCTGGGCTGTCTGAGCACTAATTTGCACCGTGTTCCAAGTGGCTGCTGGGGCGAGTTTGGAGCAGCCCCAGACTGCCGGGATCCCTGAGAAAGCATTGCATTTCAGCTTTCCTCCCTGCTCTGGGCGTGGGCACCTCCCCTCCCTCCCTTTCCTCTCGCAAATGTGGCTGGGGGCGGTGGAAATGCCGGAGCGGCATCTGGGGATTGTGTTGGGACTTGTACTTCTGGGCTTTGCGAGTGGCAGGTGACAATATGAACTGTGCTGGGGTAACAGAGTGGCTGAGGAGCTTCAATCCTGTGCTGGTGGGAAGGGAAACCAGCCCGTAGGAGCTTCTGCTTTCCTGAGCTGCCTGATCTGTGGATCTGAGGCGACCCAGTCCATAAATCAACCCCCCCTTTATTTCTGACTCAGTTTTAATGCACTTTTAAAAAATTATTATTTTTTTTTTTTTAATTCTTGCTGGAAGAAGCGTTTTTCCTGCAGGTTGGGATTTGCATTGCTTTCCCTCTGGGAGCAGAAGGATCCCAGCAGCTCTGCCCCCTCTTCAAACACTTGTCAAGACAGTAGTAATGTTACAAGTGGCTCATGCTTACATAGTGTTTATATTGACAGATTGCAATGTTCTGCATAAATGTAACTGATCTGTCCCCTGCACGCAGGCAACAGGAACCCTCAAATGCTCACGGGGTGGAGAGGGAGGGAGGGGAAGCATAGCTTGCCCTAATTT
Source organism: Sialia sialis (assembly GCA_009812075.1). Taxonomy (NCBI): domain Eukaryota; kingdom Metazoa; phylum Chordata; class Aves; order Passeriformes; family Turdidae; genus Sialia; species Sialia sialis. Next base: position 1,835,063 of record VRYO01002734.1, on the reverse strand, counting down.
ACCAACACACCCCTCCCCAGAGCCGCGCTGTGCGGTTTGGAGTGTGGGAAGTGCGATGTATTTTTATTCCCTTTGGCAGGTGCAGAATAGGTGCCCTGCTCTGCTGTAGGACAGCAACCTCGTGGCTCAGGGTGTAATTTTGTTAAGAGAGCCTTGGAAAAGAGCGGAATGTTGGGCTCGAAGGGCTGTTCCGGAGCTGGGAGGGCTCTGGGTTCCTGAGCGGGCTGCGAGTCCTCGAGCTCCATGTGGCATCAGCTGGAATGTCATCCCCAATAAAAGCGAGCTCTGCCATCTGTGGGACATGCTGAGCGATGACCTGGCTGTTGGGTGTGTGTCCCTGTCACTGGAGGGTGGCGTGGGGCCACAGGGCCTGTGGGATCCACTATGGTGCGATCAGATGCAGCCTTGCAGGGCCCCTCCATGGCACGACCTGCAGGTTGCTCCATGGCATGACCAGGCCATGGCATGGCCTTGCAGGGCCCTCAATGGCAGCAGCCTTGCGGGCTCCTCCATGGCACAGCCAGGTCATGGCACGGCCTGCAGGCTCCTCCATGGTGGCGGCCTGCAGGCCCCTTCTTGTCACAACCAGGCCATGACACGGTGACACAGCCCGTGGCCCCCTCCATGGCAGCAGCCTTGCGGGCCCTTCCATGTCACAGCCAGGCCATGGCAGCAGCCTTGCAGGCCCCCCTCCATGGTGTGACCCGGCCATGGAAGCCACCTTGTGCAGTCCCCTTCATGTTACAACCAGGCCATGACACAGCCCGCGGCCTACTCTATGGTGGCGGCCTTGTGGGCCCCTCCATGGCGTGACCAGGCCATGCCAGCAGCCTTGCGGGGTTCCTCTGTGGCATAGCCTGCGGCCCTCTCCGTGGCACAACCAGGCCATGGTGGCAGCCTTGTAGGCCCCCTCTATGGCACAACCAGGCCATGGCATGGCCCTGTGGGCTCCATCATGGTGGCAGTCTTGTGGGCTCTTCCATGGCGTGATCAGATCATGGCAGTCACCCTGTGGGGCCCCTCCATCGTGGCAGCCTGTGGTCCCCTCCAGTCACAACCAGGCCATGGCATGGCTCCCTCCACGGAGCAACCAGTCCATGGCATGGCTTGCAGCCCCCTCCGTGGTGGCAGCCTTGTGGGCTCCTCCATGGCGGTGGTCTGTAGGTGCCTCCATGTCACAACCAGGCCATGGTGTGGCCCCCTCCATGGTGCAACCAGGCCATGACATGGCCACAGCCCTTCCAGGGCAGCAGCCTTGAGGGCCCCCTCCATGGCGTGACCAGATCATGGTGTGGCCTGCAGGCCCCTCCATGGTGTGACCAGGCTGCAGTGGCTTTGTGGGCACACCCGCCGGGCCCTGGCGTGTGTGAGATGGAGCAGCTGCTTCTCAGCACAGTCCGCAAAAACAAAACCTGGCCTCGGCTGGCGAGGCAGGAATGCGGCAGGCAGGCAAACACAGCTGGAGAGGACGGCTTGGCCATCCCGCCCTGAGCGGTTCTGCTGCTTGTTCTGCCTCTCCCACATGGCTCTGCTGGGTTTAAGGTGCTGGGTTTGGGGTTTTCCTTGGAAAACCCTTGCCTGGTTTGTGTGTGGGTTTGGTTTTTTTTTTTTTTTCCCCTCCTCTCTTGCTTTTTTGGAGCTGAGTGAATTGTCAGTGCTGTGAGTCCTGCCTGGCTTCACTCCCAAAGTTGGCCTCTCTGGGTCAACTCAAAGCAGTGTTTAACCTCCATTCCTTTGCAAAGGGAACTCCGTGCCCAGAAGCAGCATTTGCTTTGTAGGTGCTTGGAAGTGGCACTGGATTTGATGAGGTGCCACAAGGGTGGTGACAAAGCTGGGAACATCTGGAAAAATAACCGTGCCAGACCTGCATCTTCATTTCTGGAGAGTGGGATTTGTCCCAAGTCAGGCTGGGAAGTGCCTGCGGAAGATGGAGCAGTGGTAACTCAGACAGGAATTAGTATTTTTTTGGCTGAAGTAGTGGATTGACCACATTGCTCAACATTATAGAGCCACCACCTCGTGCCTCAATTTCCCTCACCTGGGGCTGTTCCTCTCTGAGCTCAGGTTAATGATGACCATTGTTTCCGCCTCCATATCCAAATGTTGCATTTTTTTCTTTTTCCAGTGCTGTAAATGACACCTTGGAGGGGTAAGATGGGTTGTCAGGAGACTATTGAGTGGATACCTGGCAAAGCAGGAGGCTGATGACTTCCTTTAAGCCTGACTGGTGATGCAGAACCAGAGACCAGGAATCCACAGGACTCTGCTCTCCTGGTGAAAGGCCTGGTCAATGATTAACTTCATTTCTGGGAGCTGCTGACAACAATAAAAGGGAGTCCAGCCCCACAACCCCAACACAAAAAGCCCCAGAGTGTTTAATAATTAAAGGCCTTGTGCTTTATCGGGGCAATGAGAATCACCCTAAGGCTTATTTGGTGGCAGGTAATTGAATTAGGCTGTGGGATGGGGAAGGGGGAGCAAGTTCAGTGGAAAGTCTGGAAGACAGCACGGAGAAGCCTCTGTGATGCTGTTTAGTGTGAATCTTTCAGACCACAGCAAGTTTTGTCAGTTTTTGTTGCTTTCTTCATTTTTTGGTTGGATAATTCATTGTGCTGGCAGACTTGGTAGAGCTGTCTCTTGGAGAAGCAGAGAATGATTTGGATTTGAAAAGATTTTACAAGTTCCACCCCCTGTCATGGGCAGGGACACCTCCACTGTCCCAGGGTGCTCCAAACTGTGTCCAGCCCGGTTTTGGACGCTTCTAGGGATCCAGGGACAGCCACAGCTGCTCTGGGCACCCTGTGCCAGGCCTTCCCCACCCTGACAGGGAGGGATTTCCTCCTAATAGCTCATCTCAACCTGTTCTTTCACTTTGAAACATTCCCACTTGTCCTATCAATATCTACCTGTCTAAAAACGTTCTCCCCAACTCTCCTGTAGATATTCCTGGCCCAGGGATGCTCCATTCCATTTTCTTCATTTAGGGACATGGTGACAGTATTATTTCTAATGAATACTGATATTTAAACATTCTTTAAGATTTTTTTTTTAGTGGAAAATCAATCAGAAGAAACTGTTGAGCTGTGGTGGAGGTGGCTGGACCAGTGAACATCACTGATATTTCCACAGTGTGAGGCATTCATGGTCCAGAGCTGCACAGAGGTGCTGGAACATGGGAATCTTGGCTCAGGAGAGCTGAAGATTGGATTTGCCTTCCCTGTCTCCTGCTTCATCTCTGTGCCTTGATGCCTTCTAAGAGGGAGTTAGGTCAGAATGGAATTTGGATGTTAAATTGGAGTACCCCCACTGGGGGAACCACCTGGGGTGGTGGGAGGACTTCTGGTGCCATGAGCTCCATGTAGATCCTCTCTGCTCCAGTTACAGTAATTTCGCAATTATAAGCCGCACGTCCTGGTAGCCAGGTAGACCACGGGATTTGTCCATATTTAAGCCACACCTGAATATAAGCCGCACTTTTTTTATTTTTTTAAAGCAAGGATCCATATGTGACAAAGTAACGAGTTAGTAACAGAACCGCGCCAGCACGGGGTTTGGTGTCAGGTGCTCAAGTTGCAAACAGTTTTCATAGACCAGCCAAGACTTTAAAGGCAGCCCCAGGTGCCCTCCCTGGCCGGCTCTCACTTCCGGGTTGGCATTTCACTGGGATTTGTCCATAAATAAGCCGCACCTGAATATAAGCCGCACTACTGGGGTAGGCTGGATTCTTCAGTGAAAAAGATGCGGCTTATAATCGTGAAATTAGTGTACATGGGAAAACATGGCTCCTTCAGGCCTTGGATTCTGTGGCCACCTGAGTTGTGTAGAAGAGAAAGGGGTCAGCTCTTTCCCCTGATGTTTGAGGAGAGGACTTGATGCATTAAAAGTGTCTTGAGCTTCTATTTGTGACCCTGTGGTTCCAGCTGCCTCTGGAGAGACCCCTCTGGGGTGGGATGGTGCTGAGCTCCTGCTGAAACCTCCTGTTAGACACAAACTTCCCAGGTTCCCAACTGCCAGGGGTGTGTTGGAGCAATCCAAGAGCTCTCCTGGACGTGGCTTTCCAACCTGAAACCTGCTGAGTTTCTGGCTTCCCTCCACATTGAAGCAGCCAAAACATCTCCCTCGTGGTGTGTTCATACAATTCCTCAACCTGAGGAGCCCTCGAGCACAGGATTTGTTCTTTGCACTCTGAAATGGTCTTGTGGGGGCCTCTGCTCCTCCTGCAGAATGTGGACATGAGCCAACATGTGGATCCATTTTCCTGACTTTTTCTAGAGCTCAGGTCAGGTTGAGAGGACTCAGGAGTTATTAGGATTATTATTATTGAAAGGGTTAACCCTTTAGAAGCTTTTTTTTTGATGTCAAAATGCAATTTTTTTTTCTCTTCTCCTGTTTGTAACTGTGCTTTTTAAGGTTCCTTCAGATGGTGGCTCTAAGTGCTAATGAGCCTTATCTCTGCAGATACTGTCATAAAACACACTTATGAAGTTTATCAGCTCAGCAAGCTTTACATTTTATTGTAACGTGTGTTTGCACTTCCCTAAGTGGAACAGGGAGTATTTTCACTCCATGGATAAACACAGCAGTTACAGGATTTGCTGGAGCTGATAGAAAAATCTACACTGATTTTTTTTTTTTTTTTTTTTTTTTCCTGCCCCCTCAGCTCTTACCAGGAACTCTTGTTTCAAATGGATCAAGCAGTTCCTCATTGTGCTCTGCAGCCTCCCAGTCTGTTATTACAAACCATTCTCTAAGGTGTGGGGAGCATTTTCTTAATTCTGTTGCTGAAGGATTTTGAGGGAAGGGGAAATGACAGGTTAGAAAAAACAAAAAAACCCTAAAAAAATTAGAAAAAACTAAACTCTTTTTCTGGGAAGAACACAGAGGAAAATCTCTTTTTCTCTCCATCCACCACAGAACATGCCAACTCTGTGTGTGACAGATACAGCATGGAACACCCAATTCCTGTTCAATCCCAACAGGCTGGATGGAAGTTGGCAGGAATTCCATGAGCAGATTCATTTAGCTTAGCTGATTAAAATAGCATTAATTAGGCAGCCACAGGGTCGTGGAGTTTGGGGCAAAATTTGCTCTGATTTCTGCATTTGCCACGCACTGGATGGCGGGATTTCCCAATCGGAAAACTTTCCTTTCTTGGAAAAACCTGGAGTCTTCCCAAGAGTGAAGCAGCAAAATTGGCCATGGGGTGTAGCAGGAGGTGGATTTTGGGATTTGGAGCAAGAGATGATTCCCGTTAGACATGAATGAAGCATTGAAAGAGCCCCATTGGGCTATCTGAGCTTATCTTAAAACTCTCCCTGATGGCTGGGATTGCCCTGAGGCAGTCCTGGGAGGAATGGGCAGAAGTTAAACCAGAATGTTGGTCTGCTGCTGAAATTCTCTGTATTTTGGGGGAGCATCTCCCAGCACAAAGAGGGCCAAGCCACTCTTGTTTTCAAGGCCCAAATTCTTTTGGAAGGGGTCAGTTGATGAGCAAAATAAATATTAAAAAATCAGCAGCTTATTTTGAGGTACACAGGGAGGTGTGCTGAGTCTGACCCCTGGGTGATGCACAGGAGGTGACACAGGTGACAAAGATGAATTATTCTGACTCACAGAGCCCACAGCTTGGCACTGGGGTTGCTGCTTCTGCATCTTCAGCCCCTCTTAACTCTGGCCACAGAGAAACCTTGGGGCTCCTTCCTGTACTTGAAGGGGCTCCAGGAGAGCTGGAGAGAGACTTTGAGAGAGGATGGAGGGATAGGACACAGGGAATGGCTTCCCACTGCCAAAGAGCAGGATAAAATGGGATTTTGGGAAAGAATTCTTCCCTAAGAGGGTGGTGAGGCCCTGGATCCCTGCAGATCTCAGTGGAACCCCTGTTGTCAACCCCTGCTGAGTTGGGGACGTTCTTTTTTTGCTGTTTTAATATCCTCATTGCCATCTCTTCTGATTTTTTTTTATTTTATTTTTATAACTTGTGATCTGATGCTTGGTATTGCAAAAAAGCCAGGCAGCCCTGGGGGTGTAACTGCAATTTTTAGAGGTTGCAGCTGAAGATTTTAGGTGAAGGGGGCTCTTTCCAGAGGACGTGTGAGGTTTTCCAGCTCTGTTTTAGGATCACTGTCAAACACCTTCCTTTCCAAAGTATCCAAGGTGTGAAGTTGAATTTTCTGGATGTTGGGTGGTTCTCCTCACCTGTGACTGAGGTTCATTCTGCCCTGGTGACCGTACCATGTCACCCTTGTGATCTGTGGGAGATCCCAGCAGCTGCCTGCTCTCGGGGTGAGATTTTTGGGGTGGATTTGGCACTGGAGCTCCTCTCTGCCTGCAGGAAAACTCTGCCTTGTTTGCAGGAGTTCTGCCAGATTCCTTCAGGAGGAATGATTTTGCTTCCCCCAGATTTTTCTTTGGGTTCAGTATCTCATGTCTCCCATGGGTGCAGAAGGGAAGATGGGTGAGGGCTCATCAGACAAAGCTTTGAAAATTTCTCAGTGATCAAGGAAAATGCATTTCCACTCGAGTTTAGCATGGAAAGGCTGCTGGATTTTGGTGTTTCTCAGCTCCTTTCCATCCTGGATTGGGAAGCTGGGTGCCAGCTCAGCGATTGCACGTGGGATGAGCGTCCACCTTGGACTGGATCCACTGGTGTTGGCTGCAGAGCCTCTCCCAGGGCAGTCCATGAGTGCAGGGGACCTTTCCCAGCTCAGGAACACGGAGTTCAGCTGCTCTCCAGTGCTGCCCATCTCCTCTGACAAGAAACCCAATCCTGCAGCCCAAACCCCTCTGGGGACAGTTCACCAGAGCTGATACTTGATTTAAAAGAACTGACTTGTTTGGCTTAATCTTGACAAAATTCTTTTCCAGCCCTAATCCTCTCCCAGTGTAAGGTGAGATCTTGAAATACCTGGCACACCTCGAGCTCAGCTCTCCCTCTGCATCTCTGGGCCTCTCTGCAATCCAAGGTGAGGGGGGTAGGGGCGTTTTCAGCCCCTGCCAAAGAGAAATCTCCTGCTGGGAGCAAGCAGGGAGCTCTTTCCCAGTCTGTGGTTAACAAGTTGATCTGACAGGCCAGAGGTGAAGCAGCCACTTGAGCTGAATTACAGGGTCTGACCAAAGATCCAACATTTCCTCTGGCTCATTAGCACAGCTGTGTTGCATCCCTGGGGACTATTTCTATCTTCTGGCTTGTCCCATGTTGACTCTGGAAATCCAGAGGCTTAGCGTGAGTTTGGAGAGAGGGCTGGAGCTGCAGAGCTGCCCTTGGGAGGGTGTGAGCTGGACTGAGGAAGGCTTTGAGCAGTCCCTGTGGTCAGTGTTACGAGCTGTGATGTCCATACTGGTTTGTGGAGCTGAGGAAAACGTGTTTGCAGGCTGAGTCCTGCCTCTCTGCAAGGTGCAGGAAAAGCACTGGGCTGAAGGGATGGTGCTTGCAGGGGAGTGGGACCAGGCACAATCCTGCACCTGCAGGATCAGCTGGACTCCTGAGCTTGCAGAGGGCTCACCAACCATGAAGTTGTGGAGATGCCTTAAAAATACCTGCAGTGCCTGTTGGGGGATTTTGTGTTCCCAGTGCAGGGCTGTCCCACACAGAGCAGGGTGGGAGTACAGTAATTTCACAACTATAAGGCTATACTGGGCTATAAGGCGCACTTTTCTTTTTTTTTTTTTTTTTTTGTCAGCGAGGATCGGCGTGCAACAAAGTAATGAATTAGTAACGGAATGGCGTGATCGCGGGGTTTACTGGCAGGTGCTCAATTTGCAAACATTTTTCACGGATCAGTGCAGCCTTTAAACACAGCCCCAGGCACCCTCCTTGTGCCGTGGGCCCCGGCACTCCCACCCAGCACCGGCTGGCGCGGCTCGTACTTCCGGGTTGGCAAATTTCCGAACTTTGCCCATATATAAGGTGCACCGGATTATAAGGCGCACTTCCGGGTTTCGATCAAAATTTTAGTCAAAAGGGTGCGCCTTATAGGCGTGAAATTACTGTACCCGGAGAGGAGAAGGGCATCCTCCCTCAGTGCTGCGTCCTGCTCCAGGCTCATGGAAAATCTGAGAGCTGGAGCTGACAGCCTGGCCTGACTCACTGGGACAAAACCGCCTTAGTTTGGGGCTGCACAGGCTGGGTGACCCCGTCACACCGAGGCTCTGGGTGTGTGTTTGCGCTGGATATTCCCCCTCACAGCTGTGGCGGGTGATTCTGCTCCCAGAGAGCCAGGACTGAGCGGAGCTGCTCCCAGGGCTGCTGTGCTGGGCACATCAGGGCAGCTCAGAGCCTTGTCCAAACAGCTGCTCCTCCCTGCCTGTGTCTGCTCCCAGGGCTCTCTGGAGGCTCCTTTGGGTTGAAGTGGCGCTGAAGCTGGAGTCTGACCTGTCTGGGTGTGTTGTGGATGAAGGGAGCACAGGTTGCTCGGGATCTGCATGGCTTTGGGTGCTTCAGCTGTGGCACAGGACTGTTGTCACAGTGAGCAGGCTCTGAGCTGAGTCAGGGATTTGGTGCACGTCCTTTGGTTCGTCTCAGAGCCCCCAAAAGGCTGTTGGATTATGGACTGTATTTGAAAATGCCCTCCATGTGTGCCTGACAAAGCTGAGCCCGCTGGGTTGGAGTTTCTCCCCTTGTTGCAGCAATAAAGGGGATCCAAAGACAAATGTATAGGAATCTTCCTGCTGACCTGGCGAGGTCTGAAGTGTTCAAAAGCAGGAAACACCAAGCTCCAGCCCACGAGGTCTGGCTGCAAAACAAGCTGAGTGTGGTGCAGGTTTCATTTTTGGGGTGCAGCGTTGCACCTGCTCTCCTTTTCCAGAGCCTAGCCGGGAGATGCACGGCTGCATTTCCAGGGCAGCTGCTGCTCTTGCTTCAAGCAGCAGCCACACTTTGCTCTTGCTCCTGTCAGCTGCCTGAATTCCTCTGTTTGTGTGTGTGTCTAAAACTTGAAGGCTGGGAAAGAAGGAAGAAACCTGACCAGTGCAATGGAAACCTTCAATTCCCCACGGTCCCAGGAGGAGCAGAGCAGCTCCGGGCTGCAGCTCGCAGTGAACTCCGTTTGTACGCTGCCTCGCCTCTCCAGGAGGAGCAGCAGCCAGGAAAAATATCAACAGTTCCATTAAAAAGTCTGCTGGTTTGCTCAAGTAGTGGAATAAACATACCTGTAGGTAAAACAGCCCCAACCGCACAGGAAACATTAAGGGCAGCGAACACACGCAGCCTCGCTGCCTCTGCCTGGTGAGCTCCCCGAGCACAAACTCTGCCTCCATGGCGATGGGGACATCAAACAGCAGCTGGGGGGATTATTCTTAGCTGGGGAAGAAGTGGCTTGCGTGAAACAGGGGCTCTGTGATTTCCTAGAAAGGCAAAACCTGGGCTGAGCCTGCCCTGGGCTGCTGCTGGGGCTTGTGGTGGGACCTGGAGTGAAAAAATCGAGGCAGGATGTGGTTTGGGGTGGTTGGTAACCCCTTTGTTTGATTTTTTTTTTTTTTTTTAATTGCCCTTCTTGGCTTTCTGCTCCCTGTTTCTGTGGGAATTGTGTGGGGCTGACCTGCTTTTGCTCCAAGCAGTGGAAAAGCTGGGATGAAAACCAGTGGGAAGTGGGAAACATGCTGGGAGCTTGCAGAGGAGTGGGGTGGGTGTGGTGGCACTAAATGGGGAATCCAATCCCCCCCCAGCCATCCGTGCAGGGTGGAGTTGGCTCCTTCCCACCTGCACAGACCCCAAATCCATCCCTTGAGCCCTTTGGGACAGGGGGAAGGGAGGGAGACCTGTATTTGATACTTCACTGAGGTGATGCGAGCCTCGAGCACGGCTCAGGTGGGAGATGCTGCCAGCACTTCTTGGAGCAGGGAGCTGCCTATAAAACCCAAATTCCCTTAGGCCATGCCCAGCAAACACGGCCTGCCTAGAAAAATCCGTGTGGAAAATGCCTTTGGTTGCAACCAGATGGCACCTGTCAGGCACAGGGAGACATTTCTATTAGTGCTCTTATTGGAGTGTTTTGGATCCCTCCCAGGCCCGAGCTGTCCTCCCCGGGGCAGATTGATGGGATTATTGCATGCTAGAGACAGTCCCTGTGCTCCCAGGCCTCATCTGCACAGCCACTTAGCACAACTAATCTGAACTGACTTTTAAAGTGGATTAGTTCAATTACTCTTAACTAGCCCCGGTGGAAACGCTCTCCTTTGGGGATTAAAGCTCCTTAATTCACTTCAGCAGAGTGGATTTCAATGCAGAGCAGGCTGAACTGAATTAAGGGCACTTCAGAGCCTTGTTTGGAGGAGGCACTCCAAGCTGATGTGGTTTAACCACCCCACTTTGCATTCCTGGGCTCCATTCATTCCAGTGCAGCCTTGCTGGAGTGTCCCCTTACCGGTGACTAATATAGGCAGCCTCTCACAGAAACTGCCTTCCCTCAGCTCCTCTGAGCACCTCCTGCATCTGCTGAGCCTCTCTTGAATTTGGTGTTTTAGAGGTATTTAGTCTCCTTAAATTTTAAATTTTTGTTTTCTTTACCAGATCTTGCTTTTTTTTTTTTTTTTTTTTCCCCTTAATTTCCCTTTAACTCTTCAAACCAAGCTCTTTGCTTTTTCACTTTAAACTGCAGGGCAGTGAATCACACATCAGCTTTTCCCTGCTGTTCTGAAGTCTCTGGATGGACTGTGAATGACCAACAGCACACTCCTCCTTTAGCTGAGGAGTTTCCCTCCAGTCGAGGGTGAGCTATGGTTGTGAAAAACTTTTTGGCCTTGCTTTTCCTCAAGTTTTTGTGAAAAACATTCATTCCACGTGGTGCCCTTGGACGGAGCTGGGTGGGACAGGGCTTTTCCTCTGCATTTGAGGTGTTGGATGATCTGGGTGTGGAGGAGAAGAGGGGAATCCTGCCAGTGCCAGGGAAGATCCCTGAAGGAAAAAATATCATGGCTTTTTTTTTCTTTTTTTTTTTTTTTTTTTTTTCCTCTTTATGCTGATCCTAAACATTTTGACTCTGGAGGGGAGGAGAGGTAGCACTGTCCCCTCTGCAGCTGGGGCTCTCTGTCCCTTGTCCTTACACCCCATTCTCTGATCTAACACTATCCTGACTCCTGCTTTAGGTCCACATTTAATCCCTGCTTCCAGCAGATTGTGGAGGGAATGGCTGCTTGGCACAGCTTTGCCCCCTTTCCTTCCCAAGGAGAGGAAGGGTTAAATTAAACCCGGTGCCTGCAGTGAGTGCCAGCATTGCTCTGGGTAAGGCTCCTGCAGCGTGCCAGAGCAAGGTTTATTTTACTAATAGCCCTGTGTAACTTCAGCCTCCCCTCCTGCTCGGGATATTTCAGATCCTCTCCTTAGTTCAGCATCACTTCACAACTGGGGGAGCAGTTTGGGTGGCCACAGCAGCAGCTGGTGGCCCTGTAATGATTTTTAATTTTTTTTTTTTTTTTTTTGGAGGGGGGGTGAACAAACCCTGAGTTTCTTTAGGTTGGGTTTTTCATGGCTCTCCTGAAGAGTCCCCCCAGGCTGTGGAGAAGGGAACAGACACTGCCCTCAGGCCGGACATGGATGCTGCTGTGCTGTGCTGGGGCTGTGAGACTTCTCTGTGCTGCAGCTCAGAAATCCCTCAAAGGCTCCTCTGTGCTGCCCTGGGTCTCACTCTCAGCTCTGCCTGAACCCTAAGCTGATTTACGGTAATTTCACGATTATAAGCCGCACCTTTTTCATTGAAGAATCCAGCCTACCCCAGTAGTGTGGCTTATATTCAGGTGCGGCTTATCTATGGACAAATCCCAGCAAAATGCCAACCTGGAAGTGAGAGCCAGCTGGGGAGGGTGCCTGGGGCTGCCTTTAAAGGCTTCACTGGTCTATGAAAACTGTTGCACCTTGAGCATCTGAAACCAAACCCAGCTGGCAGCGATTCTGGTACTAATTTGTTACTTTGTTACACATGCATCCTCGCTTAAAAAAAAAGAAAAAGTGTGGCTTATATTCAGGTTAGGCTTATATATGGACAAATCCCTTGGTCTGCCTGGCTACCAGGATGTGCGGCTTATAATTGGGAAATTACTGTAATCTCATTTTCTTGCCACCAAGAGCTCCTCCTTCCCTCTCCACAGCAGCTGGGGGACATCACCGAGCTGCTCCTCAGTCCCTGGTGGCCTTCAAGCTTGGCTGGGAGTGTGGCACCAACAGTGACCATGTGGCTGCTGAGGTTCTGCACTGATTTTGTTTCTCTGGTGAAGTTTTCTGGAGCAGTGATGGAAATCAGTCCCAGATTTGGGGATGTTTTTTCTTATTCTTGTCATGGAATGGGTTGGGTTGGAGGAACCTTCAAGCTCATCTTGTTCCACCTCTGCCATGGCAGGGACTCCTTCCACTGTCCCAGGGTGATCCAAGCCCAACCTGGCCTTGGACAATTCCAGGGATCCAGGAACAGCCACAGCTTCTCTGGGCACCCTGTGCCAGGTTCCCACCCTCACAGGGAAGAATTTCTAACATCTATAAAGCTCTATTCTTACTCAAAGAGTACCCTTGAAAAGAAATGCCTTTTTTAATTAATTTTTTTAGTTCTGACGTTGTTTTTAATTACCTGGGCCAAGAGCTCTTTCTCCCTAGGTTTAGGTTAGGCTTAGGTGGCAACGCCTGGTGATTTTAGCACCACAAGGTGCTGGTGTTTTCTTTAAGACACAAGGCCATTAACTTCATCTTGAGCATTTCTCAAGACTTTTGGGGACAGTTGCTCTGGGAAATACCAAAAACAAGACAGAGAACACATGAATTTTGTGTAAGCCTCCAACTGAGAAACTCCTGAGAGGACATCAAGGTGCTGCTGAGAACTCTGTCACCTCAGGACATGTTTTTATTTGGAAATGCTGTTTTTTCACCTCAGGATCTGTAAAGAGGTCCATTAATACATCCTGCAAAATCTTCTCTCTTGGGGATTCCTGGGGGCACCACCACCCCTGGAAGTGTTCAGAGGGTGGAACTGGATGAGTTCATATGTATTTTCCAGCCCAAACAATTACATGATTCTCTCTCTGTTCTAGGATAGCTTTTTGAAGGGCTCTTTGAGGTCAGGCTCACAAAGTTTGAGTTTGTGACCATCACCCAAAGAGGACATCCAACAAGCTGCCTTTGAGGTGGGAACTGCTCACATCCAAGTGTGATTTTTCTATCTTTTGTGGCTTCCTAGGGGGATTGTAGAGCTCCAGAGCTGCCCTTGTAAGGAGTCAGGAGTGCTGGAAACCAGACCTGCCTGGTCCTGGGAGCTGCATTTTAGACCCAAATTTAATTTTTTCATTTGTGGTGCCATTACTTCCATCGTGTGTTGCTGTGACCATTGGGGGATGGGGTAAAGGATGTGCTGGAGTGACCCTAAAAATTAGATCTCAGTAGAAGGTACCTGGCAACACCTCAAATGAATTTTTCCTGCTGTCAGCTTCCAATCTGAGGGATGTTGACCTGTGGCATTCATGGATTAGTGAGATTTTTTTTGTATTTTCTGTGTAAGTTGCCCCCTTCTTTCAAATCCTGCAGCTTTTCCACTGTTTGAGGAGATCCTCAACTTCATCTACAAAAACTAATCAGTGTCAAAATTGGGAGTGATCAAAAAGTATATCTTCTATCACCATCTCTTGAGACCAAGTGGGGCAGTGATCTTGATCTCCCTGGGAGATATTCTGCTAATGGGCCATCCATTGAAACCAACTTGTGGGAGGATGATGAATGGAGTGGAATGTTGGAGTATGGATTTGATGGCTTTTTGTGTTTTCATGTTGGGAAGAACAAACCTTGGGAAAGTTTGAAGAACCTAAGAACTTCCTGAGTTCTTGCTGTGACCACCAGGTTGGGTGGAGGAGCTGGACAGAATTAAATCTGCCAGGTCCTGTCCCTGTGACTTTGAGGAAATTTCTTTGCAGACCAAGCTCTGGTCCAGTTAGATGAAGCCAACATCTTCCCCAGTAGTTCCAAACAGAAAGATGATGTTCTCAGAATCACTGAAAATTCTTCAAATCACTCAAAATCTCTGCTGTGGGATTTATATACATCCTGCTTAATGAGTTCACAGGGGAACACTTCTTGATCTCTTGCTGCCCTGTTTTCAGCAGCCTCTGGACAACCTGTGGGCCTTTGCATTTAGGTGCCAGGATAATTTGGTAAGGATTTGTCCTTTTTAATGGTTTCTTTCCCACCTCACTCTTTAAAGCTGCTCTAATTCCACATTGCCCTAATTGTGATATGCAAACTTTAAAAGGAAAATCGCAGCCAATGTATTTTAAGATCCTTTTGGGCAAGCAGCCCCCTACTTAACGTGATAAATTTGGACAGCTTTTCTCACTAAGGGAAATAAAAAGCTTTCCAAATCAAGAAAATTATGTAAGCAAATCCGATGAGTGTGCTCTAAAATTAAACCTGCCTCGCAGGCTTTGGGACCTTCAGTGTGCAACTAGTGTTGAGGGTTTTGGGGTTTTTTTGGTTGGTTTTTTTTTTTTTTTTTTTTGGAGCTGTGTAAAACCTTGCTGGGTGTCCTAGTTTGGAGGACAGGTGTCTGCTGAGAAAGGCAGGAGCCTCTCTTGGAAATGGAGAATGGAAACCTTCCCCCTCCAAATTATTATCATTTTGAAATCAAGGGGCTCTCAGGCAAAGATATGGG